>JAMPIV010015735.1:0-129776 GCA_024509875.1 Oreohelix idahoensis | reverse complement strand
ATGCATTGCCTTTCAAAGCCTGGGAAAGCTTCAAACACCATCGCGAACTTTCTAAACCATACAGTGTTGCCATTCTCTCAAATTTTTCTAGATATGTGTCAATTTTCTCATTGGGGCTTGGGAAGGATTCTAGGGCAAAAGACATAGCTGCTAATTGGGGATATTGAGTACTGCCCTGATCAGTTGAGAGTGATTGAGGTGAGGAAAGGCTCTCCGTGGCTGGAGTTAGACGCTGCATCGCGACTTTGGACATCTAAAGTCTTAAGCGCCAATTCGTGCTGACGTCGTTGCTCATTCTCTCTTTTCCGTAGTGTTGTCTCTCCCTCTCTCGCGCCATGTCTCTGCGAGTTTCCATTTCCGCCTCAATTCTCTTACTTTCCAATTGACGGTCTTTCGTCTCTTTCTTCTCCACCTCATATTTAGCTAGTTCTTCGTTTACAAAGACTAGCAACTCTTCACCTTGTAGTCCTATTTCCCTTGCTTCCTCTCTTAGCATTGTTCTAAGTTTTACTCGCTCAGCCATGGCAAATAACTGACTGCGACTCACCAGAGAAAGAAAGAAGAACAGGATACAGTGCTTCCTAACAAATTAAGAGAAATACCCCAACAAAAAATTCTGATTTTTAATGTGTTACCTCCTCCCTGTCATCAGTTATCTAATCTATCACTGCTGTTTACTGGCAAAATGGCGCCTACCGCAGACGACTTAAACAATAAAGATGGTAGATCAGGCTAAAAACTGAAAAAAACTACTATTACTGCTGTGGAAATTTTTTTTTAAATTAAGGAGAAAAACAAATTTCCTTTAATTAAAATCCACCACACTCGCCCACACCTGGAGTCAGTTTTGGAGTTAGGGAAGGCTATTAACTTGGCAACTGCCAGAATGCACTTCCTTTGCTATGCTCACACTCCACTGTTCTAAAATAATGTGTGACTGATAAGCAATCACGCGTACCAGCGGTTTTTTTGTACAAAATTATTATATATCATATCTCCAACAAAGAGCACCATCAAAATCAAACTGTATGTAAATTCTAAAATGCTGTGGAAAGAACCATTTCTAATTTGTGTGGTCAGAACCGAAAAAATAAGAACGTTGTCTAGGGGATAATTATTTTTATCTTTTCTTAACTCACAACACAAGACACCACACTCTATCTAGAGGTAGACTTAGATACAATATCAGACGTTAGTCATTTATCTAGACTCAGACTTAGATCAAATCCTGGAACGAGCACACCATTCTGTCGCGCTGTTCCAGACTTAGATCTAATCCCTTGGACGAGCAATCATTCTGTCGTGCTTAGATAGGTTTTAAAGTTATTTGAGGTCCCGCCTGAGTATAGGAGATGGTGATAATACGTGAGAAGTAAGGTGTAAGAAATAGATTTTCACAAGTGAATAGTTTTAGGAGAAGATCTGTCTCTGGACTGAATAGTTTCTCTAGTCCAGCCTATCTATACGACTATATTTTAGGATAAGACAATCTTGCACCCCCTTATATTGAGAATTATAAGTTTACTAAACAAATACCCACACACACACACACACACCGCTATGTGACAACAAGACACAAAAACGTGAAAAACTATGGTTAAATGGGTATGGGTCTGACCAATGCACACAAAGTTAGTTCTTTTGTTGTTTATTATTACTAAACTTTACAACGTCGAATATCTAAAAGAGAAAGATCAGATACACCAGAATTACATGCATAGAAAATATAACATAATGCCTATGCCCTCCCCTCGTTGAGAAGATAAGAACCCAACCAAGTTAATAACCCCCACGGTCAAAAGGTTAGCAATAGTTATTACAGTATATAGACAGTAAAGAAAACAAAGTTCATAATACGTGCTATTCTGTAAAGTAAACAATTGTTTAAGCCAAATAAGTAGTTTGGTACAAGCTACCGTAACAAGAAAATCAAACCTATTCAATCTCTCTCTCTCTCTCTCCATGACATACGTGGCCACGCTCTCTCTCTCTCTCTCCTTACCTAATCTTGGTGATTATTTTCCTGAAATGTATAGTTATCCTGAATATATTTATCGATATTGATAGTGGTCAGGGTACAGTGCCAAATTTGGCCCCAGTCCAGCCTTGACAATAACTTTATAAGGTGGACGCCAAGTTTGGTGAGGTAATCCCGGATCGATAGTGTCACCTCGAATAGTAATGGTCGAAAAATTGAGATCTAGTGTTCACAGCAAAAAAAAAAAGGAAAAAAAAAACAAATACTTCTGGTATTTGGACACAGCTAGTTGCTAAAAATTGTTACTGATGATGGTACGTGATTGATTGGTAAATCCTATCGGCTGGCTCCAGTGAGTTCCGATTCTGAAATAGCGTGACTCTTCTGGATAAATTTATCCTCTTGGAAACGTTCTACTAGAAGTCGGGAGAACAGTTATTGTTATTTCACCCACAATGGGCTGATAAAAATGCAAGAAATTTTATCTGGGTATTTTGTAAGTCCAGTTAAAATTTGCTATTACAATGTTCGTTCGTCTCTGTGGCCCGTCCTGTTCACAACTGAAACTCGGAGGCGCGTCAGCCAACAGAAGAAACTTTAATCAATCAGTAAAAATCGAGACAAGGCCCAAGATATAGCCACATAAAAAACCGCTGGTCGCCGCTGATCAGGTGTGCCAGACAGGATATAGGAAACATTATGAAAAAATTACTGCTAATGATATCCTACACATATATACGAGTATTTATATATATATATAATTTATTATATAGTATATATATATATATATATATATATATATATATATATATATATATATATATATGGAAGAGGAAGAGACATCTCTCTTCCTCTGCGTCAGTCCTGTTTTAAGTTAAAAGGCGCGCGGTATGTCTAGCCTATATGGTCGCGCGTCGCTTAGCGGGTGCAAGCAGCCTTTTTCCCCTCCTGCTCCGGTAAACGATCAGCGCTCATAATGTCAATTATGATTAAATTTATCCCTAACGCGCACTCAACAAATATCGCCTGTCATTAATAACTATTACTCTTTCGGGTCTGTTTGTTTAGGTCGCAAGAGATAGTCAAACACAGTCGCTTACTAAATTACACACAATGAAATAAAAGTGAATTGTATTCCGTCAATTATCAGTCGCCTAGTGTATTTATAAGTCAACTAAACCGTCCCTTTCTGTGTGATAGCGGGTGATTAAATTTACATTACAACTGAAACATCTGGAATAAAAATATAGCTACGCGTTATTTAATTCGCTAGTCTTAACGCCTAGAAAAACACAGTGAATTTAAGATGCTAAAACTTGTAACACTTTAATACGCTTAAGCACAAATTTTATATATTACCAGAAATCCAGAAAGAAACACCACGCTCTATTAACACATTCTATTCCAGTGGTTCTAGACAACGTGTTTAGACTCTCCGAAAAAAATCTGAGCGACTCTGATAATGATTTTAGAAAAACGCAGTTTATATACGATCATGTTGTTATGATCTCTAGAAGATGCGACTTCTCACACTCCGTTTCCCTGCAAAGAAATCTGAAACTATGTTTCCCAGACCAAGGGTTTAACGGTCGCTCCTGCCGGCCGTTGTTAATCGACAACAAAAGCTTAACCCGTGTAGCGGGCTCCAGTCTGAAGTTTTCCCTGTTTCTCGAGATCAAAGGATTTGCTCCCCTTATAGAGAATCTTCAAAGGCCGCGTTACCTTTCCACGTGCGATCTGCTCGTCATCGTAATATTGACAGAAACCGCTCGCGTGAGAAACTTGCGTAAAACGAAACGAGGTTCGCCCCCCTGCTATGAATGTTTGACAGGTAGTGAAAGTTCGTAAAAAAGCTCGTTTGATATGGTCAAGTAAAAAAAGAGGTGTGGATTACAAGGTGAGTCCGACAGGCAGAGAAATGCGTGACTTGTTAGCGAATCTTAAAAGTACGCTGAGGTCACGAAAGGCTGTCGGATACAGGAGGCTTCATTTCCGTTACACGTCACACCACTGCAGCAGCTGGATAGCAAATTTTGTTTCAAAGGTAACATCCAATACTTTAGCACCCTTTAAATTAATGCTTAAAGTACCATGAGGGAATGACAGGACACATTACGCACAACGCGAGAGAGGGCGAGAGAGAGAACGAGAGAGAAAGACAGAGAAGTGTGTGTGTGTGTGAGTGAGAGAGAGAGAGAGAACGAAAGAGAAAGACATAGAACGTGTGTGTGTGGTGTGTGTGTGAGAGAGAGAGAGAGAGAGAGAGAGAGAGATTGAGAGAGGAGAGAGGGAGAGAGAGAGAGAGAGAGAGAGAGAGAGAGAGAGAGAGAGAGAACGATGATCGAACTTTATTTTAAAAACGGTTAAGAATCTTGGCGCCGCAGGCCTGTTGACAGATTCTGCCCTTCCTCTCTCACACATCTTGCTCACTGGTACCTTTCATCCCCACACGTACTTTAAGCATTAGTTTTAAAGACATGCAAAATTATAAAGATATATATATATGTATATATATATATATATATATTATTGGATATATATATATATATTATAGTATATATATATATATATATATATATATATAGTATATATAGAGAGAGAGAGAGAGAGAGAGAGGAGAGAGAGAGAAGGGGGGAAGGGCCGAATGTTTGACGGGACGGGAGAGCTTGGTATAAGTTTATTGAAGGTGTAAGCTCCATGGGGATCTACAGGGTTATGATTATGATCAAATGAAAAACATGTACATTATTATAAATGATGTATGTTTATTAGTATAAATATGAAACATAATTATTAATGAAATGTAAATTGTCCGGCGGTAGTGAGAATTTCAATTGTCATCTCGTAGTTTTCTCCGGGTTTAATGAAAATCGATGGTGCACCTATGCCTGTGCACACGCAAAACTTTCCATCAACTCATCATCATCAGGTGCCATCTTCACATCGTAGGTTGGCTGCAGTGTATGTTCAACGTCATCAGTCTGTTGTCTTAATGGTGCACTCTGAAAGACTCTTTCATGTCCATCTCTTTTATGTTGTCTTCCTCTTGCACGTTTGCTGTCATCTGGCCTTCTATTATGGATCTTCCGCAAGGTGTAATGTTTTTTTTTTTAACATGGCCACTATATTTTTTTAGCTGTCGACTTTCCTTCTACTATACTCGATTAATTCTTGACTGACATTTACTTGTATGTTATTTATTATATTAAATGCTGTATCTCGTCGATATTAAATGCTTTATCGCTTACGAAGATAAAGGCAGTCCCATGACCAGAGATTGTCATAGGGAAATGAATTGTTTCAGCATGGAAGATACCACTTTTACGAGGTTAGGTGACTATATAATATAGTCCCCTTTATATTTTCCATCTACCTCATACTGTAATGATTTCGGTCACGTTTACAACATCATCATCATTATTATCATTTTCATTTTGGCTCCCCCTGGAGCATGGAACCACCACTGTAGCTGGCGCTCTAGAAGAAAGCTTGTACAAGGCATTCAATGCTCTTGCAGCGGTCGTTTGTGTAGCAATTTGTTTTAATGGTCAGGTTGCCAGCCCCATGCACTACCTAATAATCATTCGCCTTATACGACATGCCACTTTTCCCACATATTCGTACTGCCAAGCAAAATCATACTGTTCTGATCCCGGTCAATTAGACACCGAATGTTTAGACACTAGTCACACGGACACCCGTCAAATAAACACTCAATAAAAAATTAAACAATTTGACACCAGGACAAACACTTAAAATGTAAACTTTAAAAGAATACGCCCAAATACCGACACCCGATCAAAAAGACACATATTTTCAACAGTTAAACATCCCAACACCTGTGACATTAATCATAACCGTAGAGGTAAAACGGTTTACATTATAAGACAATATCCTCGTTCATATCCGTGAGAATAATTTAAGTATATATCTTATTCATATTACCAAATTCAACAAAATGGTGATAAGTTTTTCTTTGTCGTTTCAAACTTGTTTAAAAAAAAAAAAAAACGAATATACTGTGCAGACAACTTGACTTCACAGTCTTGTTACTCTTGGTGAAATCACCTTGGCGAAATTTGTTGAAAAAGAAATTAAGACCAACAGTACGCCAGATCTTAGCCAAGCACAATTTTGATTCAGAATAAGAAGAGCATATACAAATGCCGTATGTTCCCGCGGCCAGGAAGGTGAGCAAAAAATAATACCACTGTTGCCTACCAAGCATGTCGTACACAGCGTCTACGGAAATAAATTAAGAGGCTGCTGTAAGACTGGTAAGGAAATATATATTTATATATAAACAAATGAAACGGTATTGAATCAGTTTTACAAATTAACGGTACACAGGAAACACGAGACGTTTCGGGTTTCACCCTTCGTCAGCCGCAGTTACAAACAGGCAACAAGGACAAGATATATAGACGTGTAATATATATTAACACAGATGAGGAGCAATAATTAAGCAAGGAAACTACACAACCAAAAAATTAATAAATACAAGAATTCAACAAATTAATGAAATTTTTTTTTTTTTCAACACAAGCAGAAAATTGAATTGAAATACAAGAAGTCCTGCTATAAACCCTCTGCTGAAAGAATCGGGCAAGTATATGAACAGTTACGATGGACCGATACCTGAGTTTTACGATTTTATACCGTTTTATTAGTTTATTTTATATATATTATATATATATATATATATATATATATATATATATATATATATATATATATATATATATATATATATATATATATATATATATATATATATATATATATATATATATATATATATATATATATACATGGTGTTTATAAAGTCGCTGTGCAGTGAATTTGAAAAATATTTTAGAAATTTCGTCACAAATGATGCAAATTACGTCATGATATTCTGTGTTCCAATGCTGTGTTCCACAATCCCGTGTGCAGCATTACACAACAAGCCCCAATTGAAAACCACATTTCTGGTGACGTAGTCTCGCCCGGCCGTAAATTTCACTGCACAGCGACTTTATAAACACCCTGTATATATATATATATATATATATATATATATATATATATATATATATATATATATATATATATATATATATATATATATAATTATATATTTATATTATATATATATATATTATATATATATATATACAGGGCCGGATTAAGCTAGTACGGGGCCTGTAGCATATGTTAAGAGAAATGTATTAAAAAAAAAAACAATAAAACAACACAAATATATTTGAACGCATACATTTTTAATTTGCATAGTAATTATCATTATCAAAAGTAACAACACAGTCAACATTGTTTAAATATTAATGTTTCTACATTTAGCATGAGCAAATTTGTTGACGATATAAGATGTATCAATTTCACGCAGAAGTTTATGTTCAATGCTCATTTAGTGTGAGATTCTTCTATCTCTTTTGACCCATGGTGCTCCTTAGTTCATTTTTAATAAGTTTCAGTTTTGAAAATGATCGTTCTCCACTGCAGTTGGTTACCATTAGTAACAAATAGATGCGCAAGGCGATTTCTACATTTGGAAAACAAGACTCCAAAGAATTGTCAATTATCAAACGGTAAAACTGTAACTCTACAAGGTTTAGAGTAGTGCCAATATGAGAAGCAAGATCAGTTTTCAACAGTTCTGTAAACTGCACAAGTTCTTCACAAAGACTTTCTTCCAGATCTTCCGGATATGATTTAATAAGATTCGATGATCTCGTTACCACCTCTTTAGGTGTAAACGACTGTAACTGACGAAGGAATTCAAATACATCATTCAACTTTTGATAAGCTTTCTGGCGTTTTGACAAGGCAGAGAGCAAGCTATCAATAAGGACAAGAAATGTTCGGCTTTTAAACTGCTGAGAAGGCGTTTGAGATTCAACAAGTGGATCAAGTGTGCTGGATCCACTGAAATCCTCATACTCTCGATTTCGTTTGTGTTTTCTTCGAGTTTGTTCTTGATAATGTTCACACTCAGTCAGATCCTTGGCCTTTTGCTCTATGTCTGCAAAAGTAGACCGCATAGCTTGAATATACCCCCGTAGGGATTCATAGAGTGCACAAGCTGTATTCAAATCTTGGTCAGAAGATTGCAAAGAAGCACTGGTCATCTGAAAACGCTGTAATACTTGATCCCACAGCATGATCATTATTCCTGTTTCTAACTTCATCATGGTTGAAAGTAGAGCACGAGCCTGTTGACGACACTCTGCCTTCTGATCATTGTTATCTGAAATATCATCCAAGACTTGTTTTATTGCAGAAAAGCTGTGTAAAAGTGCTTTTGTTGCATCTGCCCGAGCGGACCACCTGGTATCTGACAGTCTTTTCACAAAGGGCAAATGGGACTTATTATGAGTACCGCCAGTACATAATGCAGTAGAAAGGAGACCTCACCGGTAGGTAGAAGCAGAAAAGAAGGTGTACAGGCTTTCAACAAATCCAAAGAAAATAACTGCTTCTTGACAACCTTCAGCAGCACATTTTCCAACCAAATTTAGTGAATGTGCAAAACACGGAATGTAATGCGCAAACTTATTCATCTCCTTAATTCGTGCTTGTAATCCTATAACCTTGCCACTCATGTTGCTGGCGATGTCATAACTTTGACCACGCAGTCTTTAATATCAATGTCATTTGCCTTTAAAAAATTAAGTAGACTTTTAGTAAGCTGTTCAGCACCATGGCCTTCCATATCCAAAAATGTCACAAATCTTTCAACTGGTCCAGATAGCAAAACATAGCGTAGAGTCAAAGTCAGCAGGTCCATATTAGATATATCTGGAGTAGAATGCAATGAAACGGAATAATACTTGTATTTCTTCACTTCACAGAGAATGTGATCCAGTATGCTGGATCAAATCAGATTGATGAATTCCTCACACGTTGTTTTAGATAGATATGATGTATGTCCAAATAATTTGTTTGCATGAGTACTTATATGCTCTGCCAGAAAAGGGTCAAACCTGGCCAGTAATTCTAACAACCCTAAGTAATTCCCGTTATAAGGAGACCCAACAATTTCATCACTGCCACGAAACGAAAGGCCTCGTTCTGCTAAAAACTTCACAACTTCAATTATTCGCTCTAGAAGTTTGTGCCAATACTTTTCTTGAATGTCCATTTGTTTTACAAGTTGGGAATCGACACGTTCACCTTTGTTTTTACGCATCAACAGTGAAATTAAAGCTTGTCTATGTGAGGTGCTTTCTTCATGTCGACGCAATAGATTGCTTGCATTTTTCCAGTCATTAAACCCTTCCACAGTAAACTGAAAGTGAAACTAAGAAGGGCTGGACCAACTGTAACTACACAGAAAAGGTTTGACATCAGCAAATTGAAGGACCCCCTTACCAGAAAAGCTTTTGCGGCCGACATTAAGAAACGATATCAATTTGCCAAAAGCCAGGAAAAGACATTGACTGATGATATAGACCAGAATTTCAACACCATTTCAACAATATATAAGGAAAGTAGCAAATCATGCTTAGGATTCCAGGAAAGGAAGAAGCAAGACTGGATAACACCAGAAACACTAAACACCATAAAGATGAGAAAGGAAATGAAAAGAAAGAAACAGAAGCGAAGTCCCCCAGGTTAAAGCAACTATATAGCGAACAGTACAGTCAACTGGACAGGGAAGTTAAACGCCAAACCCGAGCCAACAAAAGGAATTTCCTAGACGATCTTGCAAAATAGGCAGAAGAGGCAGCACTGAGAAATGAACAAAGCACAGTATACAAAATAACTAAATTCATCAGCGGAAAACAAGGTGCAAACAATATTACATTAGTAAGAGATAAGCAAGGAAATCTCATCAAGACAGCAGAGGGACAGGAAACAAGATGGGCAGAGCACTTCAGAGAAACTCTGAACAAGGAAATACCAGAGACACAATTGAATGTTCCTGAGGCTGAAAACGATCTAGATGTAAATACAGACATTCCACGAAAAGAAGAAATCATCACAGCAATCAAAGGGTTAAAGAACGGTAAAGCTCCGGCCATGATAACTTAAATGCAGAGCTATTTAAGACAGACCCTGAGCTAGCAGCAGAACTATTAGAACCACTATTTGCACAAGTGTGGAAAACGGGGACAACACCATCAGAGTGGAACAAAGGAATAATTGTCAAATTGCCCAAGAAGGGAGATCTTTCAGACTGCAATAATTGGAGAGGAATCACTCTTCTCTCAGTTCCCAGCAAAATACTAGGCAGGATAATTATACAGAGAATTTCAAAGGCAGTAGACTACAAACTGAGGAAAGAACAAGCAGGATTTAGAAAGAACAGAAGATGTGTAGACCATATATTCACTCTCAGGAACATTATAGAGCAGTGCTCAGAATGGCAAAGACAGCTTTACATAAATTTTGTTGATTTTGAAAAGGCTTTTGACAGCATACATAGGGACAGTTTATGGAAAATACTGAGGGCTTATGGAATTCCAAGCTGCATAGTGTCAATCATAAAAAGCCTCTATGCCAACTTTACGTGTAGTGTTGGGCAGAGCAACCTAACCTTCGAGGTGAAGACAGGAGTACGACAGGGATGCCCCTTATCAACCACTCTATTTTTAACAGTCATAGACTGGGTGATGCGCCAGACAACAGAGGGCAGTCCAAGAGGAATAAGATGGACTACATTTTCAACATTGGAAGATCTGGAATATGCAGATGACATTGCACTGCTGGCACATTCACATCAACACATCCAGGAAAAAACGGATAGACTTAATAAATTTAGCCAGCAGGTGGGCTTGAACATCAATTTAAAGAAGTCTGAGGTCATGACGCTCAATGTGAGCAACCCTGAGCCCATATCAGTAAGGAATCAGCAACTGGTACAGACAGATACCTTCACATACCTAGGAAGCATAGTAACACCAGACGGTGGGGCAGGCAAAGACATCAACATCAGAATGAATAAGGCAAGAACAGCCTTCTTTAGCCTAAATAACATCTGGAAGTCCTCCCAATACAGCACAAGCACAAAATTAAGATTATACCAGAGTTGCGTGCTTTCTGTGCTTCTCTATGGTGCGGAATGCTGGAGAGTCACAGAGAAGGAGGTGTCAAGGTTGTCCTCTTTTCACACAACATGCCTAAGAAAAATTCACCGAATCTTTTGGCCGAATGCCATTACCAACCAAGATCTGCTTACTCGTAGCGAGCAAGAGGACATGCATACCATCATAGCTGGCAGACGCTGGAGCTGGGTTGGTCATGTCCTCAGAAGAGACCCCGATGCCATCACAAGAACAGCTATGCTTTGGACCCCTGAGGGGGAGCGAGAGAGAGGCCGACCGAAGACAACTTGGCGGAGGACTGTGGAGGCTGAGATGCAAAGGGTGAACCAGAGTTGGGGCACTGTACGAAGGATGGCCACCGACCGTGCAAAGTGGAATCAATTTGTTGTTGCCCTACAGGACGCCACTAGGCGTGATGGCCACTGACTGCTTTGACGGTCGGTGGTTAAGGATCGAAGAAGAAGAAGACAGTAAACTTTGATGAACATTCTGAACTCATAAGCTTACATGGGAAACAGAATAGGCGCCCTTTACTTTCTGAATAGCATAACCATTTTCTTGCATGTTGCTTGTTTGTAAGTTTATGGATATGTGTAAAATAAGACTTCTGACAGTATCGAGTTTTCTTTTCAGCGTCATACAATCGCACGGATGAAGAGAAGGCACTATCAACACGTTGACATTTTTCACTTCCCTTGGATATCCAATATTCACGCTCACAGTCATCTCTATTGTTCGGCCAGTCATCAATATCATTAGAGTACTTCTTCGTTTCACTTATTCTTTCACATTCAGACTCAGTGTATACTGGGTTTTGCTGTATGTTTTCTGCTGCACAGCCTGCACTAATACTAGTTGTTCCTGTACTTCCAGCTTCAGCGGTTAGAGTACCACCACCATAAACATCAAAATATTCTGCCAGCTTACGTGTTTTTGATATCACAAGTTGATCTCTTCTTTCTTTTCTTCCTTCGCTTTACGTTTTTCACTTCTAGAAGCATAATTACGTCCAATATCTCTGTGTCTACTGCTCATTTTTTGAGTTTCCAACCTTACAAATCAAGAAATTTTAATCAAGATCGAAAGAGAGTGCGAGCACGCCGTATACCTCAATTAAAACAGGAAGTTTCCGTTTCCTAAATTCTAGTTTTTATTGTTAATGCAAATTCATTTCACAAAGAACGAAACAAAATTAGAAGGGCAGTCGCTTAGAGCCAAAAAAGTGGCTTCCGCCCAAACGTTACCAAATTTTCAACGCCACTTAAATGGCTTTCGTCCGCAAACAGGTAAGATAAAAGTAATGAAGAGTCACACTAAGTCACCCTCTTATGCTCTTTTCTCACAATTTCGTGACATCAAATGAAAAGGCACTAAAGATGGCATAAATCACAAGATCATTGGTTTAACGCTCGTATTAGAAGATGACCAAAAAATTATGTACATATTTATTGGCGCGGGGCCCCTAACAGCGCGGGGCCCGTAGCATATGCTACTTTTGCTACTACGTTAATCCGGCTCTATATATATATATATATATATATATATATATATATATATTTATATATATATATATATATATATATATATATATATATATATATAAACGTAATGAAAACAGAAACATCACCATAAGCACACAACTTCGCTTACTAAGGAGCTACATGTGGTCCTTTCTTTTACATGGATGCGAATGTTGGACAATGAGTAACCAAATGGTGAAAAAACTGGCGGCAGCGGAAATGTGGTTTTTGAGAAGGATACTGAGAATATCGTGGACAGAGAAGATAATAAATGCCGAGGTACTGACAGCTGCGGGTGTTGATAGATCGCTCATCAAAACCATCAGGAAAAGACAAATGAAATTTATGGGACATATTAACAGAAGAGGAGGAGTGGAGGAATTAGTCTTATGTGGGAAAATACCAGATACGAGAGGAAGAGGAAGGCAGAGAAAGATGTATATGGAAAGCTTAAACAACTGGGCAACAAACAACAGCATGGGCAATAACAACTTCATTAGACTATCAAAAGACAAAAGATTGGAGGGTCATGATCGCCAATGTCTGTTTCAGACCAGGCACCTGAAGAAGAAGATATATATATAAGGAAGGTTGGGCTTGGGAACAGTTACCCCATCCTGTAAACAATTTGAACCACACAAATTTCAACAGACAACATGGACAGGTCAAATACATAATATAAATTAATTCAGCCGTCCAAGACAGAAGAAGGCCCGCTTAAAAGGAGGCTCATGAAACAACCCAGAGAAAGCCGAAAGGTGTTTGGGAATGCCAACTAATCTTATTTCGTCTATAAGTAAATTCTTCGCCTGCGTCGGTTATGTCACGCTGACGATGATTTCCATCAGCGAGCTCAAGAGATGCTAGAGTTCTTTCGCCGACGTCTTTATCCAGAACATGTTTTATCTGATGCTCTTAATCGCATCACACGCGTCACTCGTCAGATGGCACTCACTACTAAACCTTCTGTCCAATCTGACAGACTCAAACTGGTTCTAACTTTCCATCCTCACTGTCTGGCGATGAAGAGAATTCTGTTTCGACATCTGCCTATTCTCCACTCTGATCCTGATAGAGTTGTTTCGTGATACACCTTTGGTGGCATATCGTAGGGATAGGAATTTTAGGGATACTCTTGTACACAGTCGCTTGAGACATACTAGCCCTTCATACTTTGGTACTAACCGTGCCAACGCCGTATATGTAAGAGCTGTCCGTTTGTACTCTAAACTCAGACAGTCACTTTTCCGAAAGGAAAATTTGTCATTAGAGAGTCTTTCACGTGCGAATCCAGAAACCTGATTTATGCTATCAGCTGCAAGAGGTGTGGCATTACCTATATTGGTGAAACTGGCAGACGTTTGGCAGACAGGTTTCGTGAGCATTATCATGGCAAACATTTACCGGTGGCCCTTCATTTCAATAGGCCTGACCATTCAGGTAATTCCGATATTCATGTCACTGCCCTCCTTTCATGTGTCGGTGATGACCGGACTCGCTTTTCGTTGTAGAATCGTCTTATTTTTCAAATGGGCTGTTTATCTCCAAAAGGCCTTAATGTCCAACATCTTTTTGCATAAATTCTGGTGGCTTTTCTCTCTTTTTCATTAATCGTTGTTTTTTTCGATCTATCTTCTTATGTTTTTGTTTTGGTTCGTTTCGTATCCTTTTGTATCTTTTTAAATTGTCGCTATCTTATACGTCACTTCCTTAGACGATTTCTTGGACAAGGTACCTCAGTGTTCTATTCCAAGCATCTACGGATCTAGCTAAGTGACCTTTTACTTGTTCCGAAGTTTTGTTCATTCTCTTTTTTTTCGTTTCGTTGATTATTTACTTTCTTGTTTCGGTATTTCTTTCAGGTTTTACGATTTTCTTGTATTATTATTGTTCTTTTTTCGCTCATCACTGTGGGTGTTTACTTTTTCCATCTGCTTGTATCGCTCGTTTGGTGTATGTTTCTCATCATCGTATGTTTTTGTAGTACCTATATGTAATTCTTGTCCTTGTCACCTGTTTGTAATTGTGGCTGACGAAGGGTAAAACCCGAAACGCCCCTTGTTTCATGTGAACCGTTAATTTGTAGAACTGATTCTTCTTCTTCTTCTTCTTCCATCCTTAGCCATCAACCGGCAAAGCAGTATGTGGCCAGTACGCCTAGTGGCGTCTTAGGGCAACAACAAATTGATCGATCTATCGCTGTTTCCACCACGCCTAGTGGCGTCTTTGTGGAACAAAAACAAACCAAACAATCTATCGCTGTTTCCGTAATCAGATTGATTGGCAAGCAGGTGATCAGCCCACTGTGCGAAGTTTTTACGGGATGGGGTAAACAGCCCCATGCCCATACCCTCCTTAGTCGCTTTTTACGACATGCGTGGTAGGGTGCAGTGTTACTATTCTTTGCTCCCCTTTCGGGCCCCGGTAACACACGGGTGAGAACTGATTCAATACCGTTTTACTGGTTTATATACTTTTATTTCGTCTATGAAAATCTTCAGGACTGATCACCTGGAACGATCGTATAAAAAAAAAACACATGGAGAAGAGAAGTGGAGACAGAAATGAAAATGATGAGGAAGACGTGGAAAGAACTTGAGCTGATGGCACGTGATAGACGGACTTGGCACGTGACAGACGGACTTGGCATGTGTTTAATGAAGGCCCGCGCTCCTTTGGGAGCTAGAGTACTGATTAATAAAATATAAACCAAAAGGCAGTCGTCTTCATAGACTAGAAGAAGGCTGTTTAAATAATATATAGAACCGTACTATGGGCGGCGCTAAAAGAATCTAGAATCCACGAATACCTTCTGGATTGGGCAAGAAAATTCTATAAACAATGCAAAGGTAATGTAACAGTTAAACTGTAGACAACAGTTGAATTGTCAAAGTGGATTGCTGTAACACGTGTCTAGCTGAGTGTCATATTCTGTGTTTCCCAAACTATTTTCATCGCGACCCTAAATACAGTTTTTCTCTCTGTCTGGTTTTATGGAGAGAAAAAAAAATACATGATTTAAGAACAACATAACAGAAAATAGGAAAACTGGGATATTTAGACGATTATTATTTAGTGGGAAAATGTACTGTTTTAAGAAATATTACATGTAATTTTTACAAGCACATTATGATTAGAAAAACTCACGCTTAGACTGTAATTAGCACTTGGATATTTTTCCCCAAGTCTTGAAAAAAAGGTCTCATTTAAAATATATTTGAAATACATATGGCGAAAATGATCGTTAAATTAAAATATACAATTATATGATAATATTGTATTGGAATTTGTCGTACAAGACGGCTAATATGGGTTGTGCATGAGGCAGGCTACCTCATTATGTAAAACGAGTTGGTACAGACAACTTGGCAGCAACAAATGTCAGTGCTTTGTGTATACTTCCTGCAAGGGGACAAGCAGCTCCTTGTTCCACAGGGAGCGAAAAGGAAAACGATGATGATGATTATTATGCACCTTTTAAAAAATAATTGTCTAACTGTCAACTCTGAATCGTAAAGCATAAACTGGAAGTTTGAGAATGGTATCAATCTTATATTTTAAGATGCCAAGTGGGACGAAACAATTAAACGGAATATCATCATCATCATTGCCATCTCCACAACGAAGGTTGGCTGTAATGGATCTCCAACGTTTTCTGTCTCTTGTCTTGGTGGTGCACTCTGATAGACTCTTTCCTGTCCATCTCTTGATGTTATCTTCCCACTTATAGCGCTGTCTTCCCCTTGCACGTTTGCCTTCAACTCTCCCTTCTGTTATGATCTTCTGTAAGGTGTTATGCCTTTTTATGTGGCCAAAGTATACTACTCGTCAAAAGTCAAGGGCCACCCTATTATTTTCAATACACTTTTATATAAGCGCGTAGAATGATTAAATGAAGGAAGTTTTTAGTAAAAATGGGTGCAATATCTTCCTCTGACAGTCCTCTATGCACGTTATTCATAAAAACAACTCACCGACACCCATTGTGATCACGTGCAATTTGGTTTGCTGACCATAAATTCACATTTTTAATCTGTTTTTCCAAACTTCCGTAGAACCAAACAGGCGAAGAAATCGTGCTGATTGACATTTCACGTGCAATGGCGACTTTTCGTGAACAGAGTTCACTCTTAATTTGTTTTACAATCAGCAGACTTAGGGTACTTTCATCACTTGCAAAAACCATGCCACCGAGAAGAAGTCTTGACACCTTACAAAGAATGAGGGCTATAGCGTGGGTTGAAAGTGGTTTATCTGTCCGTAAGGTTGCTAGACGGCTTGCAGTGTCACACTCTACTATCCAAAGAATTTTGGAGAGATTTCAGGCCACAGGAAGTGTGGAGGATCGCCACCGGCCAGGTCGCCCTAGATGCACCAATAGACATGATGACTGGTACCTCTTGTTGTCAGCCCTGCGCCATCAAACAGTGACTTATTCCACTCTAAGATGTCAGCTGAGACAAACTGTAAACGTTAATGTCAGTCAAAGCACCATTCGCAGACGTTTACATGAATTTGGACTGGCTGCTCGACGTCCTGCAGTCAGAATCCCTCTTACTCCTGCTCATCGCAGAGCCCGTGTTGCTTGGTGTCGCGAGCACATCCGATGGACAAGGCAACAATGGAGTCAAGTTCTCTTCCCTGATGAATCTCGCTTCACTGTGTCATTCAATGATTGCAGGATTCGAGTTTGGAGACGCCCAGGAGAGCGATTTACTGATGACACAATTCGAGAGGTGGATCGTTATGGTAGGGGTTCTGTCATGGCCTGGGGAGGCTTCTACAGACACGGCAGGACCCCACTCTACATCATCCAAGGCAACTTGACCGGCCCAAGATACCAGAACGAAATCTTGAGACCAAGTGTTCAGCCTGCTCTGGAGGCCATAGGTGGTAATGCCATCCTCCAAGATGATAACGCTCGACCCCATCGAGCTCGTGTGGTGAATGAGTTTATTCAGCAACATGGAATCATCAGGATGGCGTGGCCAGCTCGTTCACCTGACCTTTCTCCGATTGAGCACCTCTGGGATGTCCTTGGTCGAAGATTGTCAATAAATCACCTCCTGCCAATGGATGTTGCACAGCTTACTGTATTTGTTTCAGGAATGGCAAGCTGTTCCTCAGGATACTCTTCGGACCCTTGTGGACTCGATGCGTCTACGCTGTCTTGAATGCCTTGCTGCAAACGGTGGTCATACCCGATTTTGAAATGTCTATTTGTCCAATATCTATTGTGTGACTTTTGAAAAGGTGGGTGACACACTTCACAGCTCCATTGCGTTTGAATGTGTGTTTCCATTTCTTTACGTGACATGTCAATTTGGTATTCAATAAATGCCGTTTTGACTGATACCAATTACGTTTATATCAGATTTGTTTTATGGTTTCAACCAAGGTTTATCTAAGTGGCCTTTGACTTTTGACGAGTAGTATATTTTAGCGGGAGCCGCGCTGGTGTAATGGCTACGGCGTTGTCCTGGCGACCAGGTTTTCATCGTTCAAACCCGGGCGTCAGCGTTTGAAGGAATGTTTACGACCGGAAATTTGACTGAATAACCTGAACGGCTCCTGCACATAAATCCCGTGTGGATGGGAAAGAGCGAAGCTCCTTACCGGGTTGGAAGGAAAGTCCACTGACCCCCCAGCCTAGCAATGACATGTCATTGGGCCAAAAGAGCTGGAAAGCTCGAGTGCCGCTGGTTAGAGAGAAAAAAAAAAAAAGTATTTTAGCTGCCGAACTTTGACCTCCCTCATTAGTTCTCTTTTCATACCTAGATTTTCTAGGACCTCCTTATTTGTTTTCATCTCTTTCCATGAGATACGCTCCATTCTTCTATATATCCACATTTCAAGAGCCTCAATTCTTTCTTCCAAATGCTTATTCATCGTCCATGTTTCTGCACCATACAGAAATGCAGAATATATATAACACTTTATGATTCTCAGTTTTAATTTGTGAGATAACTGTTTGGATGTCAGTATACGTTTCATGTTGTTGAATATCAGGGGGACAGCACACAACCTTGTCGGACACCTCTTTTTATGTCAATGTATGATGAATAATTCCTTCCAGATCTTACTGTGGCAGTTTGCTCCCAATAAAGGTTACTGAGTATTCTTATATCTTTTCCATCAATACCTATGTCTTCGAGGCATTCAATTATTTTCTCATGATGGACTCTGTCAAAAGCCTTCTTATAGTCAATGAAGCACATGTACATACTTTTTTGGACCTCTGTATATTTTTCTGCTAATATTCTTAGGCAAAATATTGCCTCTCTTGTTCCACTGTTACATCTAAAACCAAACTGTTCTTCTTGAATTTCGCTGTCTACCTTACTTTTTATTCTTTCCTGTATTATTTTGAGCAGTATCTTAATTGCATGACTCATCAGGCTGATTGTTCTAAAGTCTAAACATTCTGTTGCATTTGGTTTTTTGGGCAATGTTATAAAAACTGATGTCTTCATGTCGTGTGGTATATATCCTGTATTGTATATATCGTGGCATAGATCTGTGATTAAACGGAATATACACTACTACAAACTGCAGTCAATTATTACTTTACTAACTGAAGCTATCTCTTGACCATCGGTACATTAGTGATGATGTGGTCAGCATCACGCCAGCCGTCTTTTACCTTCCCAGAGTTGCTCTGGTACCCAATTCAAATATAAGCCTATTCCCAATATGTGTCAATGGGCATGTAACGGGATCCTTTACCATTTTTTTTAAACCAAAGCTATTTACATCTTACTACTTTCAATGCAACTACTAATATCATAAATGTGAACACACTGACACTTAAAAATGGGATGGAGTTTGTGGGGTTGACAGAATCAAGTGGTATCAACTGTCCCGCTTTTTTCAGTGCAACTACAAGTACTTCATGAATACACATCAGTCCAGAATCTATGTCGCGAACATAATCTCTCATCGCGTCAGCAATAATCTCCCTACGGCCCCTAAGTGACCAGCACTTCAACGTGTCTAGCTGATTGTCATATTCTGCTTCCAGTACCGGTTTCAGCCAACGACGTGCGTCACAGACGCGGAGATTGCTGTCGACAGTCGACATGATTAATTTATCAGGAGTTTCGCAGCACAAAAACGACACATCTTTTGTACAGAAGAACTCTAGGACTTTAGAAATATGATTGATGTGCATACACATTAGCATGACCTATCTGATTTACACGTACTTAGGTTTACATGCAACTTCGTATACATATCTGGTTTTAACATATTGTAACAAGCAAGCATATGCACGCTAATTCACCTTCTTATATTTATTTTTTAGGTATAGAAAATACACTGTAGCTTGGATATTGCCTCTTCTTCTTCAGATTCGGTTCTTGCATGAATTAAGTTGTTCACTTGATACATTTTTTTTTTTTGGTTTGTTCGCAAAATACGTTGTGTCGCAGTACAGCTAGGCTGCGATATCCGATCTTTTCGCCCGGCACATCTGATTTCAGCAAGTATTTTTATTCGGGTTTACTTTCCTTAGCCTCTGGCTGTCCCCAGTCTACCTGCAAAGCAGCAGGTGGTTTAAAATCAGAGTTTTCTTTCTCCTAGACGATTTGCCATCCACGGCTTACAGGCACCATCTACCCGGAGCTTTCTGGTTTTAGGGCGTCTGAGACTCGCTCCTCGCCCTTTCTCCTGTTGGTATTAACGGGTCCCGCCAGGATAATAAGAGCAGGGTGGCAGCGTGCCCTTCTCCAACTCAGTTGTATAATGAAGAGAGAAGCATGAGACAGCCTTCCAACTTTATTAAGAGAGATACGAAATTTTAATATCATTAATCTCGATGTAGAAAACATAGACTCGCACGCCATATCGATCTGAACATAGAAATATTCCGCATTGGCGACACATTTTATGTAAGGTTTCCGTTTCATGAAAAGAAAAACTTGGGAAATGCAAGTTGACCGAACGTTCTTTACTAGTGTAATTCGCAATATGCAGTTGCTCCGGAAAAATACCTACATATTTTCCACTGCTATTTCATCTGAGCCAAAACGCATAATGTAAGTGTAAAAACTAAATGTAACAACACATCTAACAGCAGCTTTTAGACATGCCCTTTAGGAATACCCTTCAGCTCCCCAAGGAGCATATGCCTTCAACAAAGATACGCCATGTCTTCCTGTTGCCGTGCCGCCCTTTCCATTTCTTCTTCATCATTTGCATGTACGTCTCCAGCTTTCTTCTCCATGTGTTCTTCGGTATGTCTCTTCTTCTCTTACCCGAGGCACTCCAGAGAAAATACTGCACTCTAATGCTATCAACTGGTTTCCTAAGTGTGTGCCTAACCAGTCTTATTTTCATATCTTGTTCCACTGTGTCACGAAATACGTTCGTTCTCTATGTCTGGTCTTAAATCTTCTCCGGCATTATTGCTCTATCATTCCGTTTACGTGCTAATTCTTCCAGTATTCACTGTTTACGCTCTCCTCGACCAAGGTTATCTTATCATGTCTTGTCACTCCCTTACTTGACCTGTTTCTGAAACAACATTGACTCCTATTTGTACAGGGGGAATTTGTGAATGTACTAAATTATGTAACAGCTTCCAGCCCACAGAAACGGTGGCCGTAAGTAGCGAGACGGGTTGATTGAACAAACGTTTGAGATGAGGACATCGGTAGTAGATAATTGCCACAAACCATGCCGTTTGGGTTTTCCAATATGGGCGACAGACTGTAATTGGGAGATAAGGTGTCAGTTCGCAAACTGAACTTGCCCAAATACACGGCCGATTTCACTGGGATGTCAGAAGTTAACAATCTGTTAAAGATTAAGACACGGACAGTGATGTAATACTTCCAGCAGATGGACTATGCTGTGATAATGAACTTTGAGAAAGTAACATCTTGGAAGATATGATCAGAGATATATCTGTGTAGTAGTGAGTTTGTAAACATGGCAAGTACCAACAGAAGTAACAAAACATATATGGTCATGGAGTTTGAAAATCACCTGTAAAAGGAAATATCTTATGTTGTCATGTAGTAATGTTCTACATGACGGTAGTGGGGGATCCGTACTAAAATCAGGCATTCGCAATTGGTTTGGCGTTTGAGATGCTAATTTAGACGGCTCCTGATTGGACTTCTCCTCCAAGTAGCAACGTAGGTGTGTAGGCAAAAGTTTCGCTTATATTCTACAGCGTTTTAAGACTACTTCACAGACTTTTAATTTCGTAAAGAAAAAAACATAGCATGGAACACGGAATATTATGACCCAAAAATAGGACACGCCATAGGACTGGAAGTGAATTCTAAGATTAGAAGAGAGTGACCCCACAGACATCACTTTGCGCCTTAAGTTCTAGGATCCTACTTCAAGTGCACCCAGTTAGACACTTAACACACCTGAAAGGTGTGGCATTTTAAACAGCTGCCCAACAATATTCGGATGTTTCCTATGCAAAAAGTCTATGCTCGCCAGAAAAAAATCGGGTTAAGCTGTAATGTGTACATTTAATCATGTTATATTTGCATTTTGACATGTATAATTTGCTTGTGGATGTGCAATGGCATATGAGGCTGGCAACCTCATCACTGTAAATAACTTGACATATGAACCCCCACTGCAAGAGCTGGTGACTGCTTCATGCGGGTTTCCTCACAAGGAACCAACAGCAGAGGTGGCCTCAGGCTCCATAGTTTCTATAGCAGGGAGAGGATGATGATATCATGGTGTACTTATTGTGGCGTAGCGTTGAAAGGATAAGAACTTATAGTAGTTAGAAATAATAGATATAAATTGAATGAAGCTTTTGCGGGATCACCCCGAGGAAGATTTGGCTCAAGAAGTCCTGTTGGTGTCCTCCACTGGCTGAAGGGAGGCAAAGAGAGTAAATTCTCCTAACTAGACAAGGTCTGGAAAAGTTTGTAAGGAGATATTTGGTCTCTAGCTACCGTAGCTGCAAGTCTAGAAGGAAGAGCTGGAGAAGAGAGGGATGGTCATAAAAAAAATACATGGTGATATCACGAGAAGAAAGAAGACATCAGATTAAGCTGGGAGAGCAGGTCCTGGAGCAGGTCGACCACTTAAAATACCTCGGAGCTATTATAGACCGAAAGGAAGGCATCAAAGAAGAGTTGGCCACTCGAAAAGCAGCAGCTGGGAGACTTTTTCAGGCCATAATTCTAGGATTCCTCAGCAAGAGAGAAGTTGGTAAGAAAACGAAGATGGCTGTATACCGCTCCACCTTTGTCCCAGTCTTGACATATGGATGCGAGTCATGGGCAATGACTACAACCCACAAAAGTCAGATCCAAACCTCAGAAATGAGGTATCTGAGGAAGGTGTTTGAAGTAACAAGAAGAGAAATGGTCCGCAACCAGACGATACGTCAAGGCCTTAAATCTCACCCCCTGCAGACCCAAGTAGAACAGTCTCAACTAAGATGGTTTGGCCATGTCTGCAGAATGGGAGAAGATCGGCTACCACGACAAGCAGGGAAACAAAGAGCCAGGGATCCAGATCCCCAGGACGACCCAGAGTCCACTGGGAGGACAACATTAGACAATCTTTGAAGGACCGAGGACTAGAATGGAACCAGGCCAAGAGGAAGACAGCCGATAGGATAGTCTGGCGCTCTCTATTCCAAACCTCTACACCTCACGGTATAAAGGGAACGACTAAGTAAGTAAGTAAGCTACCGTAGTCCCCTTCTCAGTTATTTATTATTATTATCCTTAATTATTACTGGGATGATACGTTATATTTTACGAGCGCCCCCCCCCCCTCCTTTATAAAGGAAGATAAACATTAAACATCAGACAATATGTAACATCTAATAGAATGAACAAGACATGGGGTGAATTATATACACCCAGTTGGTTTATTAAAATTAAAATGAATGGATGGTGAATGATGGTATTGTCGATGGAAAGTGTGTGTATGCTGTATGTGATATACGTCTCACAATTCAAGTATTTTCCTCATCTACTGGCTCGTGCTAAGACATTGATATGGTGAGTTCCCTTCGACACAGGGAACTTAGCTTTTCAGCCCCTGGTTGATAGTGAAGCGTGGTTGGTTGTCCTGTCTCCTTATGACGTTGCATTGGGTAGGTCTCTAATGGTTTGGATCTGCCTTCACTGTGATCGACTCCGTATTCTTCGTCTGAGATTGGACTATCGTGCAAGGCTTCCCCATAGACTACTCAGAGATTGGACTCTAATCAGCAATTAAGACACGTGGCTTCACAGTGCTTTAACGCGTGAATTAGCAGCGGTCTTAGATTAGGTCTGGTCCCATCGCCTGCCTGGATGCAAGTAAAAGTTGCCTCGTTGGGAGCCAACTTTTAGCGTGTTATTTCTGCTTGAGCATGTGACCTGAAGCGTGCCTTATGTGACTTTGGCATCCGATAGACGCTCCAATCAATAACGTTAAAGGTCACGCGAGGGGTTCCCTAGAGTAGGTTTAACTGGTTCTATCTACGTCTGCCCTAATTTATAACCGGTTTCAGGCCACTGAGGTTAGGTTTAGAATGACGTCGTTAATCTAAAAATAGTACTAGACGCTAGGAGAATATTTACCAACGAGCGAAATTTGCCGCGTATTTTTACCGGCTTTCTGATCATGCATTGAAGATGAAAAAGAAATGGTGTCTCGTAAATTAAATGATGAGAAGATTGGGCCAATAATCACATGTATTTATTATACAAGCTCTTTAGTAAATTTCATATGTATGTATGAATATATATACATTTTACTACCTCATATGTGTCACCTCGTACATGCCAGAGGAAGCAGTAGTTTTATTCTTTCTTTGAATAACGCAGTGTTTCTGATATACCACATTTAATTCACACATACAGCATCTACTTGTGTCCATTATTTATGGCCATACTTTAGAAATTTCAGGTATGCTTTGCAACCATAATATATGCATGGAAGCATATCTGAAATCCTCCATATATATATATATATATATATATATATATATATATATATATATATATATATATATATATATATATATATATATATATATATATCAAGTGCTTGTTGAGTGTACACATTGACAAATATGTATTACATACACATGGAGCGACAAACATGGCTCGTTTTTCACAGCAAATTGTTAATTCACTAAACTCCATCACGTAAATACGATATCCGACGACTTTATGTCACAAACTTGAGTATAACACAATAACACAGGCAGACTGCCGCTTTGGCCATAAATCATCACATAAGAAAAGCACAACGTATGATGTGCATAATTAGAACAGCATCTCATGGAACGAATTTCACAATATCTTAATATATTTTCTATTTTTCTTCAACCATTTCGCCTTCACTCTCCACGTAATCTCTCCTCGCTCTAATCTCTGTCTCGAATGACCTTTTTATTCATGACCCTTTTCACACCTGACCAGTCTTCACCACCACTTCGTTCACAACAACTCAGCCATGCCCGTGAACTCGACATTAGCGCTTACTGCTACTAATGCATTCATGCCCGCAAGCAAACTTAACATTCACTCACTTCAACTCACAACTTACATAAACATATCTAGTTCCCACCGGAGCATGAGTACTGACATTCATTCTATAAACCGTTCGTGACATCCACCCCTCCCTCTCCAAGTGAAAAACATAGTTTTTCACTGGATGGGTGGTAGATATCAGGAAACCAACCATCCAAAACCTCTGATTACATATGTGGGCAAAATCTATAGCATCAGTGTGAAAATATGCCATCTACAAATAATCAATAATAACATTCTGAAGAACACAAAAATAAAATAATAAAAATTACAATAGAACCGAGTTGCTAGAAAAATACACCAGCAACCATATGGCAAAAATCATGCATCTCTAATTACACACAAAATTAAAGGTGATAACATTACATCAATTTCACCAAATTCTCCTATACCGGAGAATATCTGTTCTATAACCCTGTACTGGATACACAACATATGATAAGAACTTAGCGTATACAAAAATCATGCAGAATACAGTTGAGAAAACATTACTCATGTACAAGTATCAAATACTACATAGAAATGGTGGTTTAAAAAAAAAAACACACCCATTTACTACAAGCAAGTGTTCATAATCTAGATAACGAATCTGCAAGAACATTTAATTTACCCTGAATAGGAAAAACAGTGAAGTTGTACTGTTGTAACAACAACGACCACCTTGTTAAACGTGAATTTGGTGATCTAGATGACTTAAGAAAAGTCAAAGGACAGTGGTCCGTTTCCAGTACAAAATGAGATCCTAACAAATACCTAGAGAGTTTGGAAACAGCCCAAATAATGGCTAAACACTCTCTCTCTCTATAGTGGCATATCGCGTTTCAGCCGGAAGCAACTTCCTGCTGACATACATGACAGGATGTAGAAACCCATCATGTTCTTGCATCAGACACGCACCAATGCCCACTGCAGAAGCATCAGTCCTCAGTACAAAAGGCTTAGCCAAGTCTGGCAGTAGAAGAATGGGCTCGCTGGAGAATACAGCTTTGATGATCCTCAGTGCTCTAACACACTCTTCAGTCCAGACTACTCTGTTTGGCGTGCCCTTTTTAGTGAGTGATGTTAGAGCCGCCGACAATGAAGAGAACCTGGGGATAAATTTATGATAAAAATTTTTCAGACCGAGTAAACTACGTACTTGTTTCTTTGTTTTTGGAGGTTGCAAATTCTAAATTCTTCCAACTGTCTGATCAACTGGTTTTAAAACACCCTGTCCTACCACATACCCCAGAAACGTTAACTCCTGAAACCCCACCTTAATCTTACTGGGTCTTGCTGTAAGGTGATGCACCCGAAGGCATGATAACAGTGACTTCAATCCCTCTACATGTTCATCCCACGTGTCATGAAACAAACAGATGTCATCAATATATGTGATAACATCCTTCTGTCCCCTCAAAAGCATTCTCATCATTCTCACAAAAGTTGCAGGGGCATTCACCAGTCCAAAGCACATATAATTAAACTGGAAAAGACCCTGAGGGGTACAAAATGCTGTAAATAGCCTAGCGTCTTCTGCTAAGGGAATTTGCCAATACCCCCTCGATAAGTCTAGTTTGGTAAAATACTTTGCCCCCGCTATTTGGGATAGGAGGACCTCTTGGTTGGGCATAGGTTCTGCATCTATCACTGTGACACTATTCAAGCGGCGGAAGTCTATACATATCCGTAGGGATTTATCCTTCTTCCGCACGATGACCATGGGAAATGAGTATGATGATTCAGATGGGGAGATAACACCTAAGCGTAACATATCATTCACTTCTTTTTCAACAGCAGAAGTATAATGTAGTGGAATAGGATATGGTCTCACCCGGATGGGCTCTTCATAGGTCAGTTTAATATCATTCTCAACTAAATCAGTTCTTCCAGGAATATCTGTGAGTACATCTTGAAATTCGCACAGCAGTGAATTCACCTGTTTCCTCTGATGCTGTGGGAGAGATGCAGAGACCTCTACATCTCTCCATGACTCCGAGGCAACCAATGGCAGTAGTGGGATCTGGAGATTAACCTCCTCTCCTTTCTCTCCATCTTCCTCGATGACTGCTGCACTAGCTACAGTAACTGTACTATCAAGAACAGCGTTCACGACTGGTTCCAGTTTAGTTGGACGTACTACATATGGTTTTAGCATATTAATATGGAAAATCTTCTCCTTCCCTCGGACTAATATCAGATAATCCACATCGGTAATCTGTTTCTTTACTTGAAATGGACCTTGCCAGTTCACTAGCAGGTGATTTTCCTTGGTAGGTAGCAACAACCATACCTCGCTGCCAGGACTGAGGGATACAAGTTTGCTATTCCTATTGGCGTATGCTCTATACCTTGCACCCGATGTCTGTAATGCCTCACGTGCTATCGAACACGATGTAATTATGCGTTCTCGCAAGTCAATGACATACTCATAACTTGACCTAATGCTATCATCAGCGTAATTCCCGGTCAGTAAGTCTCTCAAAATTTTCATTGGACCCCGATGATTTGCGCCAAATACTAGCTCAAACGGTGAGAATCCTGTGCTCTCTTGTGGCATCTCCCTGTATGCAAACAAAACTCCCGGTAGGTATCTATCCCACAACTGTGGAAAATCTCCTGTAACCTTACCTAGCATTCTTTTCAGTGTTCCATTGAACCGCTCGCAGACCCCGTTGCTCTGAGGATGATACGGGGTGGTGAACACTTGGGCTATGTCTAACAGTTTAGATATGTGTTTCATCTCTTCTGAAATGAATTGCCGGCCCCTGTCAGACAAAATCTCTTCAGGAAATCCTAATCTGCTAAATAAGCTCATTAGAGCCTCTGCTATATCCTTTGATGTGATGGATTTCATTGGCAATGCTTCAGGCCACCTTGTACATAGATCAACCAATGTTAGAATAAATCTATACCCCCGATCAGACATAACTGGAAGGGGCCCAATAATGTCTATTGCAACCTTCTGAAAAGGGCGAAATGCCAAATCTGTTGCTACTAACGGTGCCTTGGGAGTCCTTCCTTTCTGGCTTGTCTTCTGACACACTTTACACGACCGACAGTAAACCTTCACATCCTTATTGTATCCACGCCAGTAAAACTGGGACAACACTCTACAGCGAGTTCTCGCAATACCCATGTGACCCGCAAAAGGGATGTCATGTGCTGTCCTTAACACTGTATTCTTCAGTTCCACTGGAATAACCACTTGTGTAATGACTGAATGTTGCTCTGCAAAGCATCTGATTAGAATGGAGTTCCTAACCTCAAACCAGTATCGAGCAGACTTGGTATGCCGTATGTTCTTGGACTCCGCCAACCGAAACAAAGGCAGAAGTGAAATGTCTTTCCTCTGCCTGTCTACAAAATCCGATGCTGTAATTCCAGCAACCGTAGGCACCCAAGGGATATTATTGGGTTGCGATATCATAATATTTGCATCCTCAGCCTTAGTCTGAGCCCTCGTCATTACTGCGTTAGCAACCAAATCATGCCCATTTTGCCACTCCTCAATATCCTGACTGGTGCAATCATGAACCCCATTAACATTTCCAATAATGAGATCAGCGATGGGAGAGTCAAGGACGCATACTCGAACTCTACCCGACAAGAAAGGGGTGTCGATCTGCACAACCGCCAATGGATAGTACTCGACCTTACCACCAAATGTAATGCATTTTGCCATCTTTCCAATATAATAAGTATCCTTAATAAATGTCTTCCTAATGCCAATGGTCGTACATCCCGTGTCCCTCAAAACAGATACAGGTTTATTCTCCACAAAACCCTTATGTAAAGTTAAGGTTCCATTCCCATCAACTGATGAAAGGCAAGGCAAAGTGTGGCCACATATTAAAATAGGCTTACTATCAGGCTCGAATAATGGTCTGCACCCCTCACACTCCTCGCTATTAAATGTATCAAGGACAGTAGCTGAATTTGCATGCTCAGTGTTTTTTTTTTGGGCTCTCTTTTCGACTGTTTCTTTTCTCATTACAATTGGGGCAGTGGGAATCCGTCTCTTGGCGCTTGTACGGGCTTCTCTTTGGACTGCCATTATAATTTTTCTTTGGGCTGGCATATGGACTTCTTTGTGGGTTGAAGGGACACCTCTCTGGGTCCCTCCCACACTGATAAGATAGATGACGCCTTGAGCCACACTTATAACAACCCCTTCTACTGTAGCCTGACCCAAAAGAAGGGTACTGTCTCTTAGGAGAATATCTTCTGTCCCCATTCCATCTTCTATTTCCACCATCTTTATCAACATATCTGTCTAAGCTGCGGGCCCGAGGATGTATGTATGGCTTCTTTTCAGTTTTATCCTGAGCCACACAAGCTGGAAAGGTCTCAGCAACTATCTGCTTGTGAATCGTTTTCCCCGGGTGCGCATTGACATACTGCTGTCCTAGCTCTGACATAATATTTATATCTTTTGGCTTTCGCTCTTGTAGAAAAGCCACTAACTCTGGATTGCAAGACGATAGAACCTTGTCCTGTAGCATAAGGTCGGTTAGCCCATCAAAATCCTTCACAATACCTGATAGTTCAATCCACCTATTGAACAGCAACTTGATTTCCGCAACAAACTCACTAAAGTCATTGCTTGTTGTAGGAATAGCCTCCTTAAATCTTTCACGGTACCCTTGAGCTGTCAGTCTAAATCTTCGAAGAAGTGTCTCTTTCACTGTGTCATAATTCATGCGATCCTCTACTGGCAATGCAAAAACACATTGTAAACTTCTTCCGGTGAGCAGATTATTGAGCAGACTTGGCCAATATTCTTTCTTAACCTTCCAAGATACTGCTTCTTGTTGAAACCTTTCTAGATACACGTCCATCATATCGACGCCCTCAACAAAGGATGGGAGTCGCAGCTTGAAAGGACGAGTAGACTCCTTAGTAGCTGGTCTAGAACTCGCAGCCTCAAGTTCCAGTTTCTTCAAAGTAATTTCTTTATCCGCTTGAATTTCAGCTTTCCTTGTCTCTTCCTTCTTTGCTTCCCTTTCAGCCTCAATTTCAGCTTTCTTTGTTTCTTCTTTCTTAGCTTCTACCTCGATTTCAGCTTTCCTTGTTTCTTCCTTCTTTGCTTCTCTTTCAGCCTCAATTTCAGCCTTCCTTGTTTCTTCTTTCTTTGCTTCTCTTTCAGCCTCAATTTCTAACTTTCTAAGATCTCTTTCCTCATTGCGTTCCCTCCGTTCCTCAGAATCCACAAAATTTGTCTTGGCCCATAATTCAAGTTCATCCCCTGATTTACCAAGTGCCTGTCCCTTGGTGATAAAATCCAAGAGGCTAGTCATTCTGCAATATTTATCAACTATGATAACTCTGAAAAAATGATGCAGCCAAAAAACAATTCAGGAGAGAAGAAAAAAAAATGTATGCCACCTGATATGTCAAATGGTGTCTGGAAAACTATAATGGATACCCCTTCACCTATGAAGAACGTCTGTCATACACAACAGATGTTGAACAACTCTTCACACTGGGTCTACACACTGGGTTAATCTCTTGTATCAGTCTGTAAGCATTACAAACTGTAATAGACCAAAATAAAATGTGTCTGCTTATGTTAACACAAATGGTATGATGATGATTGAAATGATAATCACAGAACACACGACACTACAACAACTGATAGGCCAGTGGAGAGGAAGTTATAGACCAAGAAAGTAAGAATAGACCTTATATTTACACCCAAACCTATCGAACGAACAAAAACAGGATATCGTAAAATAACTTATATACACGGATAGGAGAGCAAAGGACTGAGAATCGCAACAGAAAAACACCACGAAAGAAAGACTATTATACAAGACAATAAGTAAACAAACTAAACGCAAACAACTAACACCAACAATTGTTCCACAAATTACACGAGGCTTCACAACTCCCCAAGTCTTAGACAGATTGGGTTCCCTACAGCGTAATTTGTCTCACAAAACCTATTAAAGACGACACAAGGCAAATTTCTTCAATGAAGAAAGATAGATTGTGCTCACCACTCGAAATCCCCCTTATACAGAAATCAAAATTAAATACTACCACATAATATGAACAAAACAAAAACAAAACACTGGACAGTGAAGTAACCCAAGAGCTCTACTCGTGCACCCTGCAGCAAGGGCAAACAGGAATGAATATATGAATACTTAACTAATAACAAGAGCTAATATAAAAATAACATAAGTTTCGAGTACACTGTTTAAGTGATAGACAGAAGGAAGTCTAGATATGACGCAGCAAACTTGTCGTCCTAAAAGGAACTAGTATCAAAATAAACTAAGTTTAATACACTTTTAAATATAACAGATCATAGGGTTCAAATATAACGTTAATTAATCTGCAAAAATGCTATTGAAGAAAGAATGGAGAGAAAAAAAAAACAACAACAAAAACCCAACTATTAGTTCCGGGCAATAACCTTATCAAGGAAGAAATAAATAACCAAATAAATTAATTAAAAGAAGTATAGCCTATATATATATATAAAAGAAAATATGCAGACGCACAAGTCAAGTAAACAGAAGACTGGAAATTAACAAAATTAATAACAAACTTAACTTAACAATATCCTGTGTCCGCTGCTCCACTTGAGATAGGCGCAGGCTTGGAGTCCCGGTGTTACAGCTCAATGATGGATACCACACACAACACGCTTCACGTCGTAACACAGCACAGTCAAATATTAAAATCAGCTCCTAGGTGCACATCAGCTCTCAGTACGGTGAACCGGATCTTCTTCACTACTGGTCCAAAGGGTAGCAAAGGAAAATGTCTCTCTCGCTGCTTACACCATCTCCAGGCAAGATGTTACGATTTCAGCCGATCACCCGCAAAACAATGGCCTTGTTATTCCATTACAAGACCCAGCAGACGATTTTTCGTGTCCACAGTCATGCCGAACTACACAGCACAGATAAATTGACGACAGATCAGCACACTCATCACGGGGCGGAATAACATAATATCAGTGCGCCGAGGTAAACAAGACTGATTACCGCCTTTTCATTCTTCGTGTTACTTTCCAAAATAACACTGTCGATTTCGTCAAAACTGTCCCTTCGCCTCTCCGCAAGTGATTAAACTATTCTTCGCTCTTAAATATTCAGTCCTTCTGCAGCTATACCATTGCTGACTATCACTGAAATGAAAACTTCAGTTTTGCACATTAAGTTCTTGTGACCTGATTCAAACAAATAGGCCTACTTTTCTGTTCCGCTTGATAGGCCTATAATTTTTCCAACAACAATTCATGAGAAGGCGAAATTGTCAAAAATTCTGCAGGAAATTAGGGGTGGGTCCTCTCTTCCATTTACGAGTCCCCCAAAATTGTCAAGTGCTTGTTGAGTGTACACATTGACAAATATGTATTACATACACATGGAGCGACAAACATGGCTCGTTTTTCACAGCAAATTGTTAATTCACTAAACTCCAACACGTAAATACGATATCCGACGACTTTATGTCACAAACTTGAGTATAACACAATAACACAGGCAGACTGCCGCTTTGGCCATAAATCATCACATAAGAAAAGCACAACGTATGATGTGCATAATTAGAACAGCATCTCATGGAACGAATTTCACAATATCTTAATATATTTTCTATTTTTTCTTCAACCATTTCGCCTTCACTCTCCACGTAATCTCTCCTCGCTCTAATCTCTGTCTCGAATGACCTTTTTACCCATGACCCTTTTCACACCTGACCAGTCTTCACCACCACTTCGTTCACAACAACTCAGCCATGCCCGTGAACTCGACATTAGCGCTTACTGCTACTAATGCATTCATGCCCGCAAGCAAACTTAACATTCACTCACTTCAACTCACAACTTACATAAACATATCTAGTTCCCACCGGAGCATGAGTACTGACATTCATTCTATAAACCGTTCGTGACAATATATATATATATATATATATATATATATATATATATATATATATATATATATATATATATATATATATATATATATATATATATATCACCCGTGTGTTACCGGGGCCCGAAAGGGGAGCAAAGAATAGTAACACTGTATGTCGTACAAAGCGACTAAGGAGGGTATGGGCATGGGGCTGTTTACCCCATCCCGTAAAAACTTCGCACAGTGGGCTGATCACCTGCTTGCCAACCAATCTGATTACGGAAACAATGATAGATTGTTTGGTCTGTTTTTGTTCCACAAAGACGCCACTAGGCGTGGTGGAAACAGCGATAGATCGATCAATTTGTTGTTGCCCTAAGACGCCACTAGGCGTACTGGCCACATACTGCTTTGCCGGTTGATGGCTAAGGATGGAAGAAGAAGAAGATATATATATATATATATATATATATATATATATATATATATATATATATATATATATTTATATATATATATATATATATATGTGTGTGTGTGTGTGTGTATTGTGTGTGTGTTGTTTTTTTTTCTCAATTGTCGCTTTCTGCTGTTTAAAAGCACTTTCAACCGATTCACTGGGATTTAAATTAACGTTCAGGGAAGGTTAAATTTCTGAGGAAGATGAAGTGGTAGATAGAAGCGGAGGTCGCATGGTGACTATGTCAGGAGACCGAATACTTAGCAGAGACATTTGTCTACTTTAAGTTTGTGGTTCAAGTTGCCAGCAGTCGACGCTAGATACTAACATGAGACGTGTCTTGAAGACGCTTGACAACCTTTGTAATCACCATAGCCTTAATGCATGAGACGTGTTACAACCACCAGACTTGACTACTGTAGAGAAGTACAGTCCAAGGCACCTGTGGGAACCAACAGTAGCTGAAGCAGACGCCAACCGACCCCACACCGGAAGCTAAGTACTACAACAGCGCAGTCAACGAACATTTCCCTATTTTTCCTAATTTCCACCACTGTTTCAGTCACCCGATGATGATAAATATCATTGTTTCTTTTTTATACAGAACTTTATTTACTTTATATTGTTAAGCTATGTGATTATTAAACCTTTTTATCTGTAACTGTAAAGCTATAGTTGGATTAATCACTATAAAGTGAAGTGTATGTCTGCATCCGTATGACTCATTTTGTTATAAATACATAACCAGATAGAGCTATTAAGTTAAAATTTTGCTGAATTACCTTCAGTTGGGGGCTCAGAAATACGAGCGAAAATATATTACCTCACAAAAGGGTCGGGAGAATAATAAGGTCATGACAGCTTAGATGGTCTCAGTTGTGTGCATGCTTTTCTTTAAAATCGTGTGAGGCTCCCTAAAGTAGAAGCATCATCCTTCTATTTATATTTCTGCCAAGAGTAATCTTGAGCGAAGGTTGATACTTTTGCATACCCTTATCATTATATTCTAAGTTTGGCCATTGTTTGACCACTACGGCGAAACAGGGGAGACAATCCCACCACATGCTGCTACTTGGTTAGTTCTTGTAACCAGTTCACGTTGTTGACCTTGTCGTACCATTTCGTACTTCTAATTTATACAAGCACCTATTTATCAAAGTCTGCAAGTTCTTGGTGGTTGTTTTTAATTGTTTTCCATGTTTCAGAACCACACAACAGGACTGACGACATTTAACTAGACGATTCTGATTTCTTTGTTGGACTTAAATTCTTTTGACATCCACGTCTTTCACAAAGCAAATAAAGCTCCTCTTGGCTTTTATGTCCTTATTTTGAAACATTGGGAAGATTCCGGAATAATCTCAAGCACCCAAAGAAATGTGAGAAGGGTTTATTGTACTCGGGCAAAATGATTTATTAGAGCAGGTCTTGACAGAAGAAATAAACTTGACATTTTATAGCCAATGCAACTCCCGTAGCACGACTAGTATCGGTAAAGCTTTTTAAACCGGGCTAATTCAAAATGAACAAGAAAAACACATAAATAAGAGATCCGAAACAAGCATGGCTCGGTCTATAGTTTCAAGCTGGACCCTTTCCTAGTAGTGCGGAGATATTAGTTAACTGTAACATTACCAAAGCTGTCAACAATTGTACCTAGTTACAGCAGAATACTCGTTATTCAGAGAAATAAGCGCCCTTATTATCAGACTTCAAAACAAAAATAACGGATACAACTTGAGAGATACGTTGAGAAATATAGCAATTCCAAAATAGACTTTGACTACTATGGCTTTTCAGTTGGTCGATTTATAGCATCAAATATATGGCTCGCGTTCACTGTCAGAATATCACAATATATTGAGTGGAAGAAACGATCAAATATGAAATAACTTGATACAATGGTCAACAGTGACTAACTGTCCTTTAACATTTGAAAAAAAACGCAGCCACCATCATCATTGTCCTTTTTTATCCTTATGGAGCATGCATCACCCCTGCCGCTGTCCACCTTGCAGGAAGCCTGCACACATTATTCCCACGTTCTGACCACTGGTTATTTATGTAACAATTTGTTTTACATAATAAGGATGCCAACCTCATCCACAACCTCACATTTGTCGCCTTGTACATGCTAGAGGAAGTAGTAGTTTTATTCTTTGTGTGAATAACGCGGTGTTTCTGATACACCACATTTAATTCACAAATACATCTTCTACTGATACACCACATTTAATTCACAAATACAGCTTCTACTGATACACCACATTTAATTCACAAATACAGCTTCTACTTGTGTACATTATTTATGGCTGTGACGGTGCGAAGACGACGTGTGAAGGAGAATAAGGATTTGTGTGTAATGTTGTCGTCACTCTCTCTGGCCTACTTTCACACACGTTCCGCAGTCACAGAAAAACTCTTGATGACAGGGGTCCCACTTTTATTAATGAAACCCTATCAGGTAGCACATGAATCATACTGAAACAATGTTGTCCACAAGTCTACTTTGAAGACAATTCCTAAGCAACACCATATAACCAAGCTATTTAGGTAACACCATCTAATAACCCAGCACAGACTGCTGGACTCTCTGAAATAAAATGAAACAAAATAAACTAGCATCGTACTAATGGACAAACATCATCTACTTAATAATACATACATATGTGTGAAATTATGCAAGTACATGCACTTAAATGATCATGTGTGTGTGTGTGTTCATGTAAGTCTGTATGTATGTGTAATCAACAATAAAGATATCTCAATCAACAACAATGCCTTCATACGCATATTAGATACTAACTCCATCATCACGCGAGATAAAACTTAAATGAAGCACTTCTATATATGATGAAATATTACACAAGCACACTGGTCTAAATGACATCAATTTATCAGTATCTTAGAGGTCTATCTGCTCTAAAGAAAAAAAAGGAGGTATATAATCTATTCTTACAGCTCTGTACTAAATGTAATAGGCATAGGCTACTCACGGAGCTAGAGGGTACGCTAATCTTTCTCTCACAATAATCACTGATGTAACATTAACCACACTTATGGCTCACACGAATGCAATATAACCATTATTTAACACTACACAACTAAGAATAATAATGGTAATAAATACACACTTTTATACAGCGCAATGCGACACTAGAATTCCTCTTATAAATTCACTTAGTACTTTACACATTTAACACACAGTCTCACTGTTGAAAATAGCGATGAGATATACGTGAAATTACACTTAAATACACATAAATCGCCAGTCAGCTTCTATCAAGCTATAGATAGACAAACGCTACAAAGCATTAACTTCTAAACCTGAAAGTCTAATATTACTAAATCTAAAGTATTATAAAAATGTACTTATATGCAAGCATACCTCTATGTCGTTAGTTCTCTTAGCACAGACGCAACTATGCAAAAGCCCAAACCTCAGTTGGATATCGTACGAGGGCGCATTTTGCACAAGAACGATCTTGCTACTTCTCAGCTCTCTCTCTGAAGCCTCTCACTGTTTTAGTTTTTATCTGCATCTCCAACCATGTACCACATGATAGCTACGTCAAAATGTCAGGGAAAGCTCCACCCATCTCTCTAGGGAGCAAATCAGGAGTCCTATGCTCAGTATGGATGACATGAGATCACATCTAAGTCAAGTATTTCTTCCTAATCGACACAACTCAAGGTCCGCCCACTAATGATTACATTCCCACGATATCACTTGCCTGGAATCACACCTCACGGTTTTAGTGCTCAACAAGATGTGTTATCAGACCGCGCCAGGATGTCTAACAACCGATGTCTGTCTCCTGTTACATCTGCGTCTCACACGTTTGTCTACTTCACGGATGGCAAAGGTGTGTTTCGTTTAAATCGCCCATTCCCGTATGAGAATGCCAACATGAGCACAAATATACACCGTAGACAAGATCGACAACTATTACTCAGTCTAAAATTACACCTTTCTGGCCACACGGTCACAAGGCCATACTTTACAAATTCCAGGTATGCTTTACCACCATAATATATGCATGGAGGCATATCTGAAGTCATCCTTATATGACCACCAGCTATGCACATTGCTATAATATACATATGTGGAAATGAACCCCTGTCTGTGAGGCTAATTGCACCCTCATTGACTCTTGAAATCATCCACACACACTTCCAGGGATTCCCCCTGTGGTGAAACTTGAGAACCCAGCATTGCACACTATGCTTGGAGAATTCACTTGAGCCCCAGACGTAACTCTTTGGCTCTGACCTGGTTGACTGCATGCAGGAGGATTTCACTATGAACCTAGTGATACACAGGGGGAGCTGAGAAGTGGCTCTGTGCAGGACGTGGCAATTCCTTGGGACAGCCCAGAACCAGAGCACAGTATTTTAGCTCTGCATAGCGGCAGAGCCCCCTTGGATGACGGGGAAAACACAGTATGTTATATGCTTCTTCCTCCTAGCTTCAGACCAGATGTGACGATCCTTTAAATGCAAGCCAAGATGGAGAGCTAGAGCTCATGACAACACGTTTCGCAATGGTAGAAAATCCACAGGAAAAGCCTAGATCTACAGTTTAGATAATACCAAGGAGTCTTCAACTCGGTATTGGAGCCGCGGTAGCGCAGTGGTTAGTGCACTGGCTTCCTAGCTCAGTGGTCCATGGTTCGATCCCCAGTTGAGGTGGGATTTTTAGACCGCAAACGGCTCTGGGGTCTACCCAGCCTCAAAAATTGGGTACCAGAGCAACTCTGGGAAGGTTAAGGCGGTGGCGTGATGCTCACCACATCACCCCTAGTGTGCCGATGGTCAAGAAAATATGGGCCTAACACCATATTCCCAATATGCCTCAATGGGCGTGTAGCGGGATCCCTTCAACTTGGTATTAGCTGCAAAAGAGCGAAGCGTTCAGCAGCCTTCGTTAAACAACTACAACCATATTTTCTCATATAGATTCACATCGAGTTCTAATTCATCCTTATATTATTTATCATAACAAGTCAGAACTCATTACAACACAACGTGAGTTTACACTTTCCATAGAAATAGACACTTCATAAAATAACATATTCCAGATCCACAATATACAGGAGCCACCTGACCAACACAAGAAACAGAACCTGTCCTCATACCTATTAGGATTATAATGATCCACGTCTCTACTCACAACAAAAGTTCGTCATCACATAACAACACAAATACATACATGCATACCGATGCCTTTGAGAGCGACAAACACTTTCAAACATTATTTCCTATTTGCCGCGCAAAATGCATCGTGGCAAATATCTTGGTGATTCTTAACACAAGCATTGCCTGGCATTAAGAGGGAATTTTTTGTGTATTTAGTCACGTTAATGTACAATGTGACGTTGCGAACGCGAAAATAACATTAAGGGGTGGTCGAGGACACAAACCCACGTGCTGATCGAAGAATATAACTGCCACGCTGGTCAATTAGAATAGTATCGACTGTCCACTTTGTCACATTCAACATGACGCTGTAGTTTGAGTAGAGAAACTTAGCAAATGTACCGGGAGCCATAAACGGCTAATATTGACAGTATTTGTCTTCATGAAGTAAAAAGGTGGAAAAAAAGGCGCAAACGCCTGTATTCTCAAAGTGAAAAAATGAAGACTTTTATTAGTTCCTTCGGTAGCATTTATATAACGCTGTTATCTAAAAATGTACACAATGAACTCCGAAATTATATCAAGAACATCACGATTTTTACACGTCTTCTCTGATGCTTCGCTGAGACGAGCTAAAAAAAAGATAGTGCAAGTCTTACTTTGGCCAACGTTTCGACTACAAAGTCTTCATCGGTGACAAACAACAAACAGTGGCCAAAAAAGCAGTTTACGAAGATCGTGTAGTCTTAACGATGGCAATTTCTTTGCCGTGTGTCCTTGTAAGACTTACACTACTGCCATAACACAGGGAAGTCACTCTGGAATTGCCACGTAAACTAGTGTCTCTATGATAAATTATGAATTGCACAACATAAATTCTCCCTGAACAGGATACTTATTTTAGTATTTAAACTGCAACTACGAATACATGTAATTATGGCAATAGAAAATCATTATCTTTGGTACTTGACGAGGAAATTATGGTTTTGTCGGTAAATTCGAACAACAATATCGAAATCCCACGAAAGTTTACAAGACGAAAAGTGAACTCAGACGCGGACCGCAGATAAAGCAAGGGTTAGACTTAAGATTAGGTATATAAGCCACGCCTCAGACACAGTTCCTTACTTCCCGAAATCACTTCAAGATCTGACAAAGCTGAGAATATATCAAGAGGGCTCACTCTTATAGTTAGAAGTTTTAATCCACAACACAACAGGATAACTGAGAAGAAGCCATAATTGACTGCTGTTGTGAGCGATTTGTAGATCGAAGCTTCAAACAGCCGCAGACTTCGAAGTACCACCCTGTCCAAGTATATGTCTATAAGCGTAAAAAATATCTTAGTGAATTAATGTGCATTTAAAATTGATGAATATTTAAAATTAATGTTATGCTTAACATAAATCGGTATCCTTATATCTTGCTTTGTACCTGAAGGAAGATGACTTACATCACTATATAACCTCAATCCTGGACAGCATTGGCTCAGCTAGAAGTACTTGTTATGACTGACTAACGCTAGCAATAACAGTTTACAGTCCATTTTAGGGTTTTGCTTTTGGGTGCTGTGCTCAAAGAGTTCGTCTTCTCTTTTTCTTTCATGTCTTTTATTTCGGCACATTTTGTCAATGTATTGTAGTGGAAACAATTTTGCTAACTTTGGCATAGCGCTAAGCAAAGGGGAGTAATCATGACTAGGTTTGGAAAATGTCTTTAATTGATGTCAAAATTCTTAAATGTATTGTATGGTTGTACGACGTGCCCACTTTTTACTGACTTAACCACAGCCTCAAGACAATGTTGTCGAAATGAGAAGTCTGATCAACAGTGGCCAGTCATCGTCTGAGGGGCGTCTTGTTTATAAACCACAGATACCTTTAACCAGGTCATATTTTGCAGGTTCAACTAGTGGTGAAAAACGTGACACAGTTTTGGAAATAGTGAACTGTTTAACAGTGGACCAACACTATTCCTGGCATAAGCACAGCGTCTTCAATGTCCATATGTTTTAACGAAGGGAAGTCCGCTACTACAACGTGTTTAGCAAGTTATGTACAACTTATCGTGAAAACACAAACCAAGATACTGTCGTACGGATAGGTTTGAGAGTTATTTTTGGCCCGTCTAAGTAGAGTGGATGGTGATAAGTACGTGAGATAAAGGTCTGAGAAATAGATTTTTCACCGGTGATAGTTTAAGGATGCCCTCTCAAATTTATAAAGGACAAGCAAGGCAAATTGCTTACTGCCCCGAAGGAAGTAATGGAAAGATGGAAAGAATATTTCTCAGAACTCCTTGATGGTGAGCAAGGTCAAGCATCAGAAATGATAACCACAAGCACAGAAGAGGAAACAAGAGGTGATGAAGATGACATAAAGATGGAAGAACTGAAGTCAGCACTGGAGAAAATCTAGATGGGCAAAGCAGCAGGGCATGATGGTATAACACCAGAAATGGTTAAGTACACGGGAGCAGCAGGCGACCTATTACTCTTAAGGGTCCTACAGGCAGCGTGGTGCAACAAGACCATACCAAAGGACTGGGAGATTGCCATCATAACACCAATATTCAAAAAAGGTGACAATCGACAATGTGGAAACCATAGAGGCATATCCCTTCTCAGTGTCCCTGGTAAAATCTACTCTAGAATCCTAGAGCAGAGACTCCGACGCCTAGCTGAGCCACAATTGGATGAGGTCCAGTGCGGATTCCGAGCAAACCGAAGTACTCAAGACCTAATCTTCACTCAGACAGCTGAGTGAAAAGGCTCTTGAGTATAAGAGTGAGATCCATCTTTGTTTCATAGATCTGGAAAAGGCATTTGACAGGGTCCCCTGGAGCAAACTTTGGGTCTGTTTGGCAAGGAAGAACATTCCAGTACCTCTGATTCATGCTATACAGAGCTTCTACAAGTCTTGAAGAAATTATGTGAGGACAGCAAACCATAAGTCAGAAGAGTTCAGGACCACCACTGGTGTAAGACAAGGTGATATCCTGTCACCTTATCTTTTCATACTCCTCATGGACGATGTTATCAAGTCATGTAAGGAGAGAACAAGAAAGTATTCAGTGGGGTACTGGAAGATGAGACAGGTACGTATTTCAGAGCTGGTATTTGCTGATGATGTTGCCCTGATTGCTAAATCAGAGGCACATCAACAATCCAACCTGCAAGTCTGGAAGAAAGAGCTGGAGAATAGAGGGATGGTCATAAGTAGCTCTAAAACAAAATCCATGGTGATATCACGAGAAGAAAGAAGACATCAGATTAAGCTGGGAGAACAGGTCCTGGAGCAGGTCGACCACTTTAAATATCTCGGAGCTATTACAGACCGAAAGGGAGGCATCAAAGAAGAGTTGGCCACTCGAAAAGCAGCAGCTGGGAGACTTTTTCAGCCCATAAATCGACGATTCCTCAGCAAGAGACAGGTTGGTAAGAAAACGAGGATGGCTGTATACCGCTCCACCTATGTCCCAGTCTTGACATATGGATGCGAGTCATGGGCAATGACTACAACCCATAAAAGCCAGATCCAAACCTCAGAAATGAGGTATCTGAGGAAGGTGGTTGAAGTAACAAGAAGAGGCATGGTCCGCAACCAGACGATACGTCAAGGCCTAAAATCCCACCCCCTGCAGACACAAGTAGAACAGTCCCAACTAAGATGGTTTGGCCATGTCTGCAGAATGGGAGAAGATCGGCTACCACGACAAGCATGGGAAACAAAGAGCCAGGGATCCAGACCCCCAGGACTACCCAGAGTCCGCTGGGAGGACAACATTAGACAATCTTTGAAGGACCGAGGACTAGAATGGAACCAGGCCAGGAGGAAGACAGCCGACTGGATAGTCTGGCGCTCTCTCTTCCAAACCTCTATACCTCACGGTAGAAGGGGAACGACTAAGTAAGTAAGTAAGATAGTTTAAGGAGAAGATATGTCTATGGAATGAGTAAGTTTCTCTATTCCATCCTATCTATACGACTATAATTTACCCTCCTTATACATAGAAATATAAGTTTAACTACACACACACACAGCTAGGTGACAACAAGACACACAAACGTAAAAAACTACGGTAAATTGAGTATGGGTCTGACCAACACACAAAGTAGGTTTTCTTTGTTGTTTATTATAATTAAACTTGACAACATCAAATATCTAAAGAAAGATCAAATAAATTAGATTTACATACATAGGAAAATACAGAATAAATGTGCCCTCCCCCTCTTGAGAAAAGAAACCAAAACGTTAATAACCAAAAGGTCAAAGGTTAGCACTATGTTACAGAATAGACAGTAAGGTAAACAAAGTTCCTACTAAGTGCTACTCAGTAAAGTAACCAATTTTAGAGCAAAATAACCAGGTTGGAACAAGTACCGTAACAAGAAAATATTCATTCTCTCTCTGTCATACGTGGCCACTCACTCACTCCTTACCTATTCTTGATGATATTTCCTTGGACATACAATTATCCTGAATATATATATATATATATATATATATATATATATATATATATATATATATATATATATATATATATATATATATATATATATATATATATATATGTCAGTGTTCAGTGCCAAATTTGGTCCCAGTCCATCCACGACAAATAAATTAATAAGGTGGACGCCAACTTTGGTGGTTTATTCCTGGATGTACAAATGTCACCTCGAATAGTTGATGTAGAAAAAAACCCGAGATCTTGTGGTTCACAGTAAACAGAGAAAAATACTTCCAGTATTGGGAAACATCTGGTTGTTAGTATTGATAAATGATGGTAAATCCTATCGGCTGGCTCTCTGGTGAGTGCCGATTTTGAAACAGCGTAACTTTCTGGATAAATCCACTAATACGACTGTCAAAACTCAGATACTGTTATTTTTTTTTTTTCACAACCCTTGTGAGCTGATAAATTGGAAAAAATATCTGGGTATTGTTAAGTCCAGTTAAATTTACTAGTTAAATGTTTCTGGTATATCTCTGGCCAATCCTGTTCACAAATGAACTTAGGGATGCACAAGCCAAGACGAAGCAACATTAACCATTCAGTAAATGAAGAAAAGGACCAAAATAGACCGCTGGTCGCCCTTGATCAGGTCTGCTTAGGATAAAAGAACATTTATGAAAAAAATGCCACTCTTCTACATAACTACATATATGTACACAGACGGGGACAAGACGATCTCTTACCCACTCCGTCAGTCCTGATTAAATTTAAAAGGCACACGGTGTCCTTAGCCTATTCCTATCTGGTCAGCTTTCGCTAGCGCGGCGTATCTAGGTCGGGTGAAGGTTTGCACCCTCCCCGCCCTGGCTCGCGTTAACGCTCAGTGTACAATGTCTATTAGTATTAAATTATCCATACGCGCACTTACAAAATACCGCCTGTCGTTAATAGCTATTAAATTGTCAGCGTCTGTTTGTTTAGTCATATGATATAAATAATAGTCACTTATAATAACTACACAATATAAAATAAACGTGAATTATTTTCTGTCACTTATCAGTCGCGCTTAGTGTATTAATTAGTCAACTAAAACGTCTCTTCTTGTGTGAGGAAGCAGGTGGTAAAATTAACATTAAACTGAACAACTGGTAAAAAAAAATCTACGTGTTATTATTTCACTGGTCTTAATGCTAGAAAATCACAGTGAATTATAATGGTAAAAGCTGTAACACTTTAACGCTTAAGCACAAATTTCTATTACCAGAAATACCGAATGAAATCCCCACGAAATGCTATTAACACATCTTCCACAATGGTTCTAGACTACGTGTTTAGACTATCCGAAAAAATCTGAGCGACAACTGATATCTGGTTTTGGAAGCCACAGTTTATATATCGTCATGCTATTATGATCTCTAGAGGATGTTAATTTTCACACTATTGTGCATAGCAGAGAAATCAGAAACCTAAGTTCCCAAGATAAAAGGTTTTCACGGTCGCTCTGTCGGCGGTACTGCTCGACAACAGAGACTTAAAACCGTGTAACGGGTTTCTTCCGAGATTTTCCCCGCTTCTGAAGATCAAAGCGTTAACCCCCCTCTGTGTAAGAACATCAAAAAATAGTCGGGAAAATATTTCTGCCCGAGCGTCCCACTTCAAAAGGTCCAGTGTTATTCACGCGCGGTCTGTCTGATATCCGATGATTGACAGATAAGCTCGCGTGAGAAACTCAGGTAAACAAACCAGATTCGCTCCCTGTTATGACTGGCAGGTCGCAGAAGTTGGTAAACAACTTCGTTTGTTTACGTCTCAAAGAAAAGAGGCGTGGATTAAAAATGAGTAAACGCAGGCTGACAATGTATGGCTTTGCTAGCGAATCATAGAACGCCAACGAGGTCACGAAAGACTGTCAGATACTGTAGGCTATATTTCCATTATACGTCACAGATACTGTGGTGTCTGCCCATGCACACCACATGTTGGATTTATTGAGTTTGAGTCAGTGCTGATAAATGCGGCACTATTTGGAATATTGAAAATGAAGCGCACCGGAAAATGAGAGAAAAGAGAGTTGTTTATAATGTGTATGGCCAAGGTGTTAAGAAAAAAACCTTGAGCTTTGTGGCCGCTGTGTTTTCTTGTAAGTTCCATTGGGAACATATTGCGAAGTGTTCACCTTTCTAAATGGATGTGGTTTGTACAAGAGGAGGAATACTCTTGGCATATGATTAATACTGTATTGATGAGGTTTGGTAATTAAGGATTAATCTTGACGAACGCTTCTGTATGCTACAAGGAATATACGTTATTAAAGGATGTTGAGTTCGTTAAAAAGGAAGACTGTTTTAGTTCGTCATTGGTGATTGGGTCAGTTAAAGAACCCACATGTATGTTGTTGAGTATGGAATAAAACTATAATCGTTGGGTCACCCTGGACGTAACAGAATAACGAGCATTATTATGAAACAACAGCAGGAGTAATCAAATATACATTAACATAATCAACATATACTTGAACTGTGGACAGGGGTAGCAATTTATCTGAAATAATAAAAACGAACCCACAATATATTCAAACAGCGCCCCACCACAGATACCTAAGTCAATAACATGATGAAAACGACCAAACAGTGACAATATTTTTTTTTCAAATTGTCTAACATTTTGTAAGGTACTGATTACGTGCAAATTTGTTTACTATACACCATTAATCAATAAAATGCATTGATTTCTTTATATCTGGTGTTATTGAATTAATTAAATTTCCGGTTGTAATTTTTTGGTTGTCACGGGTTGTCTTCGCTTAGCTCTGCAGTAGTGGTCCAACAGTGGCCAAATCTCAAGAGTACCTGAAGTGGGCCTTCAAAGGTTTCTACCTTTGCACAAGATTACTCTTGGCAGAGTTGTAGGTAGAAGGATAATGATGCTTCTACCTCAAGGGATTATCCACAAAATATTCAGAAAAGCGAGAACAATGCTGCATTGGCTGAGCACGTTAACTCTAAGATCTGCCGACAACTTTTGTGAAGGATTATGTAATCTTATAATAGCTCGATCAAGCCCCCAGCTGAGTTAATTCAGCGAATTTCCTCTCCTGTTATTTAGTAGCTCTCCTTGAGTGTATTTAAGAAATTGTCTGAGACATACGAATACACCACATTCAAAATGATTAAATCAACTATAAAATTGGATACTTCGGTTTTAACAGTTATTTAAAATTGAACATTCTTTAACAAAAATTGATCATCATCATATGATGGTAATGGGGAATTATATAAAGGGAAGTTTCACTTGGCAGCTTTTATTTGACTACTTAGCTGCCAATAAGATTTTTGCTCCCGCTGGTGTTTTGGTTCTTCGCAGATAGGTGACTGGATCGCTCACGTTCCTGGTCCAGATTAAGAGTTCAGCACGTTCCAAGTAGAATCAGGGAGTAACTGCAAAGCTGGACCCACGTCTCTAAGACCCTTCTGATGATGGTGTCTAGCGTCGACTTCAGGCCACGTATACCCTCACTTGTTCCAGAAATAGTACCCTCAACTGGTACCACCAACTAGTATGGCAAAAGAAGAAAAACAAATACCCTCTGAGTATTGAGTTTCCCGATACATACTTATGGGTCCAAATCTTTCTATTCCACCATCTCATCTATCTCAGAACTGTTACCCTCTCTGGGAATTAATCTTAATCCCAGTGGGCGAAAAACTATCTTTACATTTAAAATGAATAATTGTACAGTTAACTTTACATGAAAATGTTAACACTATAGTCTGCACATGTGAACATTTACGTCGGTTGAAAAGGGTGTAAACTTTCATTACATTTAGAGTGAATATGTTTTACATTTACACTGGTTGAAAAGGTTACTAATATAACAAGTATGTACTTCATTTCTTTCATCATTCCCTCCCTGCTCCATACGGAACTTGGGACTACCTCTGCTTTTAGTTCTTTATAAGAAACTCGTAATAAAGCAGTCACCAGCCCTGGCAGTGGTGGTTCATGACATAATAATTCTATATGCTGAGGTTGCCAGCCTCAAATGACCTGGACATCCAATAGCAACATTTCCGCTCAGGTGTATCCGACTGATAAGTGCGTGTCTGTAATCTGTCCACAGACGGGTAATTTATCGCCCGGCACGCCTTAGGTAAACCCAACGCTCGGTCTCTGACCGGTCTCATCTGGGTTCATGGCGAATTATCACTGAGAGTAGTGTAAGACAATTTGAAAGTACAAAATAGCTGCTTGATAGAATGAAAAGAAAAGGGCCGACCGCGAAATGCGAGTAATTTAGTACAAACACAAACGGCAACTAAATACTGCCGTAGAGGAAAAGATCGACCCAATGATTCTGTGACAGGTTTGCGGTCAAAGAAATATTAATAATTTTAAAATGGGTAAGGAATAAATACGAGCTGCACTCACATATTTATATAACACTCCTGGAGCATAGGATAGGTATCGCAAGAAGGTGATTAACCAATCAGTTCTCTTCTACAGCTATCATCGAGAACTGTGCAGTGAACTATCTGACTTGTTTTGTGTCTTCCCAACTTTGCGATCACCAGTTCTCTTCTCCACTTATGGGAGCTACTTTCTAATTGTTTATCCTATATCCATATCGACACAACTACCTAATTTAATTCACCTCATAGTCTTACAGCAGTGTTATTAATTTGCTTTAATAATTCATAGTCTGCACCAAACATTCCCACGTGATAGTGACAGTGGTTTCTGTGACAATCTGCTTTATGATGGTGAGACTGCCAGTCTCATGCACAACCTCATATTAGTAGTAGCCTTGTAGTCCTATTTTTTATTATTTTTTTTTTTTTTACTCTTATGGTCGGACTATAATCACTAGAGAAGAGATATTAAGCAGATAACAAACATTTGAACAAGAATCGATATACAACATACAAAATGGGGTGATTAAACAGAAATAAAAAATAAAAAAAATAAATAACGTCCGAACAAGGATCAATGACAATCTCCAGCATATCAAACAGCAGTTCTCTACAAATATTTAAACAAGACAGATAAGCGCAGGCAAGCTCATTTAGAGCAGTGTTAGCTGTATTCTTACGCTTTCACACCGTTTTTCTAATAGCTCTTGCTATTCTTTGCAGCGTCATACTGTGTCACTGAAGAATTATCTACTTCTTACGATTGTCTTGTTGAATCTGCCGCTTTCTAACGACATAAATCAGACCTTGGTACTATTTGAGAAAGTTGGTGTTAATTTATGATTTTGTATGTATTTTGGACTTTTTATAATATAATAATATGAGACCGATATAAGCCGATTTTCGGAACTAAGGACAGTTATGGGCGTGGAAAGCAATCTGCTCTTAACTATTGATATAAAACAACTTTTTTCGGCCTTCTATTGATGATCGTTTTTCCTATACTTCTCTATAAGACTTTTTCAGAAGACATGACTTGGCAACACATACCAAAACCTGTAACATACAATCTCGCCCCTTTCCTTCTACGCTGCAGGACATACATAGTACATTTGTATAAAAGAAACAATCTTCTGGAAACATACTTACAGTTACAATACGTTTTGCGAAAAGAAACCAACGTGTGAAGTGCGATCTAAATGATGTTTTCTGCTCCAATGTGAATGCATTATACTGTGTCATTCTAAAGTCCGTGTGTGGTTTCAATTATTCATAACTTCTGTTCTATATGTCAAACTGTCAAAGAGCGCCAGAAAGTCAATTTAATCAAGTTATATTTAAAATTCCAACGGGCTGATCACCCGTTTGCCAGTCACTTTGATTACGGAAACAACAGCAAACGGATTGATTTGTCGTTGCCCTAAAGACGCCATTAGGCGTGATGGGAACAACGGCAAAGAAAATCTATTCGCTGTTGCCCTTAAGACGCCACTAGGCGTAATGGCCACTGACTGCTTTGCCGGTCGTTGGCTAAGGACGGAAGAAGAAGAAGAAGAATATTTAAAATGAGAATGACCCATTTATTTCCACCAACTTCGTACTAAGATAACTAATGTAATTAAAGGCATTACTGAAAACCAACTGCAAAATGTGTTTGTAGAGTGTCAAAATTGTGTATATCCTTGTATATGTATTGATGCTGGACACGTTAATACTTAACAATTCCAAGTGCAACAGTATGCTAGACTTTATTAAATTCTTTCACTAACACCTTTTACAAACTCCTTTTATCAACTACAGAAGAGAAGTTATGAGTAGTTTAAAGGGCACAATCACTTTATAATGACCCTGTATAATAAGCTAGGTAGAAACGGTTCCATCTGGTTGCAAATATCATCATCAAATATTATGCCTGGTGGCGTCGGTGCTCATGTCTCTCCACAAAATCCTGTCCACAGTACAACGGGAAACTACTATCGTATTATCCCTTGTCAAATCATGAATCAAAACAACATTCTTCATGAGCAAGCACAGGACAAAAAAAGCCCCAAACCGTCAATTTGCAGAACTTAGCATGCATCAAAATCGATTTTAAACCTTTCCCATTATCCAACTTACTCTTCTAAAATGATAATGTTACACATAAATACACGCCCATAAAATAACGCATCATCAATTTGCCCGGACGTCGGAGATGAGAGAAGGAACCCCATTAGCTTAATTGGCTGAGAGTAAATACTGATTAACATCACTTCCTCCAATAATATGATTGATATTGCCTCGGTATTCATTGTCACCTCACTCAGTTCATGCCTGGACTTTGGTATGTTTACAGCTGAACTGTTTTTCCAAAGGACTATAAATAGTGAATTGTGATTAATGCAAATAACGGGGACATCAGAGTTCGCATTCATATTGAACACACTCAAACATCGACTCACTGAGTGAGCACTTGACTTCAGCAGTATGGAGTACATTTTTCTTGTTTTATTACTTACAACTGATACTCACTGCTGTAGCAACTCTCTGGCAGTTCCACCGTGAATAGTAAATCCTCTCGGTGTATTTCCACCGTGAAAAGTAAATCACGGTAAAATCTGATTCACAATTATTGGTATGAAATGCATTCTATATTAAATCAATTGGTTGAGTACAGAACCGCGTACACGACTGAGGATGAACTGTTCGGGAACGAATCAAATCGCAAGCTCAGACAAACTCATTCACGCAGAAGTTTTTAAAAATCCCGCTCGAGCTCAGTTCAAACACTTCCCGAATTAATATTGAAGCACACAGAGCTGAGATAGGCGGCGATTTGACAGAAATCTTGCCACGCTAAAAAGCATTCATCTCTCGAAGTAAGATCTTGCTTGGGGGTTCAAATTACAGTATAAAATATAATCACAAATAAAATATCACAGTCTCTTCAGTCATATCTGACTATGGGAACGCGCCATTGAGATGACAGCCCTCAGCTGCTTATTTTTCTGATGTTTCTTTCGACGTTTTCTTTTCTCTTCTGCTTGCTGTGATAGCTTCTTTTCGCCCAATCTGAGGTGGCGCCGAAGATAGTAGCATCGCCACGTGGTGCGATCGGCAGCTCCATCCTTCAAGGTTGCTGGATTTATATCCAGTGCCATCATGTCTCTCTTGCACACATCTTTGCTTGTGAACTAATTCTAATGAGAATATCACATGTATGAATCAGCTATCTTATATATAAATACAGCAGAGCTACTTAAGTAATTTTTTACTGAATAATTCAGTCGGGGGCTCAGAAACGAGCTAATATATCTTTATCTTCAGAAGGGGTAGGCAGGTTCAAATTTCACGATAGCCTTGAAAAATTCAACGTCGTGCTTCATTTCTGAAATATCTTATGAAGACTCCCTAAAATAGAAGCACCATGCTTCTATCTAAAACTCTGCCAAGAGTAATCTTGAGCGAAGGTAGATACATTTGAAGACACTCAATATATATACTCTACATTTTGGCCATAGTTGGACCATCTCTGCAGAGCATGGAGACAACCCGTGACATCTTTTTAGGCAGGGGAGGGGGGGGGGGGCTAGTTTAACGAGCTGCATATATATATATATATATATATATATATATATATATATATATATATATATATATATATATTTATATATATATATATATATATTCATAGAGACACCCTAAGAGCATAGGATAGATCTAGCGAGAAGGTGGCCTACTTTACAACTCTCTTCTACAGTTATCACCTGGACCTGTGAGGTTAACTACCCATCTGCCCTGTGCCACCCCTTACTTCAGATTTCACTATATCTGTTCTCTATTATCTGGGAAACGTCTTGCAAATTATCCATCTCCTCACAGCCGCTTGTCACGTAGGTCTTTATATCATTAAATTGCCTACATCTTCTTCCTATTCTCTCACCCACATCCTTTATTTTATTATCTTTCCTTACTTGTTTTTTTCCTGTATTTTTCGCATCACTCGGTTGCGAAAAATATTTTCTTCAGTATTCTCAAACTTTACCTTGTGCTTTTTCTCATACTGGGATAGTGATTCTATTACATAGATGTCAGTAGACGAAAGGTGTGATTATGTTTCATACCCAGACTAAGAGCAGACTTGTGGTCTACCATTTTTCACCGGACACTAGCGTAGGTGTCAAACACGGCATCCTCACAGTGCAGGAACGAGACAGCTGTCTACAGTGTGCTGAAACGCATGAGGGTTTTCGTTAGAAAAACCTGGCGTGGCGTGAAAAATCGTTCCGCACCGCAGACAGGCTGTCTGGGATTTGAAGCTGACACGCGTACATCTCGGTCAGTAGGTGGCAGTTACGACACGCGTTAAGCTGACGTAAATGTTTGGAGTAGGGGAGATAATTTCGCTTGGCGAAATAAGTTGGGGCCCTTTGTCTGATTTTAAGATATTGGCCCGAGTTTGAAACTTTATTTCATTTTCACTCAGTAACTTGGCAGTTAGACTAGAACAACCTTCGTTCGATTTCTAAATAATCTCTGTTAATAGAGATGGCCTTTAGTTTGGTCGAAGTGGTTTAGTTCTTAGTACTTCTGTGTTTGAGGTATATAAATATTATATACTCATCATCATCTCAGCCCGTAACCCGTCATGGGTCGTAGGGGTGCCATGGTGGAAGCATCAGCAGACAGGGTCCTCCACTGCTCTCTATCCTCAGCAATGCGTACAAGTGTGGAAAAACCGTGTCCTGCCCATTCTTTGATGTTATCAGCCCAGGATTTTCTCTGCCTTCCTCTTCTCCGTTTACCTTCGACTGTTCCCTGAAGGATCGTTTTCGAAAGGGAGTCATGACGAGTTACATGCCCAAACCAGGCAAGCTTTCGACGTTTCACTATTGACAAAAGTGGTTCTTGGTGGCCTGCATAGGTGTTTATCTTCTCTCTAACATAGACATTTGTTTTGTGCTCTTTATAGCAAATGCGCAAAATTCTTCTATAACATTTATGCTCGAAAGCCTGAATCCTTCGCTCCGTATCTGCAGTGAGTGTCCAGCCCTCACACCCATACAAGAGAATAGATAATACAAGTGATTTGTATAATTTGATCTTCACAGGAAAACTGATGTTACTTTTCCAGATCACATTCAACCTTGTCATGGCAGATGAGGCCATCTCAAGTCTTGTCTTGATTTCTTTAATTAATCTTCCATCACTACATATAGTGGACCCGAGATATTTAAAGGTGTTAACTTCTTCTAACGTTTGCCCATTTAACGTAATGTTGGTCGGAACATGTTTCTTATGGCTATTCACCAATATCTTGCTTTTTTCTATATTAATGTCCATCCCATACGTTCTTGTTACTTTCTCCAGTCTAGAGGTAAGGTCTTGAAGTTCTGATTCTGATCCAGCTATCAGATCAATATCATCAGCAAAACGTAGGTTGCACAGAGGTCGGCCTCCAATCGATATGGTTGATTTATAATCGTAGAGAGCCTCCTGCATAATATGTTCTAGATATATATTAAAGAGCACTGGTGACAGGATACATCCTTGGCGAACTCCTACAGTTGTTTTGAAAAATTCTCCAATGTCGTTGCTTACAAAAACAACACTGCTTGCGTCCTTGTATAGTGCTTCAATGATATCTATGATGTTGGTATCAAAATTGAATTTTCTCATTACTTGCCATAAGCCTTCATGCCAGACTCGATCGAAGGCTTTTGTGAAATCGATGAAGTTATGGTATAAATCGTGTTGATGTTGGAGATGTTTTTCGATAAGTAATCTAATATTGAAGATTTGTTCTGAGATACTTCTTTTTGGTCTAAAGCCAGCCTGTTCCTCTGACAAGATTTCTTCTGATTTCTGTTTTATTCTGTTCAAAAGTATCCTTAACATTACCTTACTTGGATGACTAATAAGGCTAATGGTTCTGTAGTTCTTGCACATTTTTAGATTTCCTTTCTTTGGAAGCGGTATTACTAATGTCTGCGTCCATTCTTTTGGCCATTTTTTTGTACTCCATATCTTCTGGCAAATTGTTGTCATGATTTTTACTATATCTGGTCCTCCATATTTCAAGAGCTCTGCTGGTATATTATCCAAACTATATTTTAGTATTTTGTGAAGTGATTAAGTGTTTAATCGCTCATTTCATTTTAACTAGTTTCTTTTGAACAGAGTGCTTAATTTATATAGTCTGTATTATTTTCTAGTGACGTGTTTCAGTGGATAGCAGAATAAATTATAATTTCTAGCATTAAACAATAATGTAGCTATAATGAAGTTAATTTTACTGCTAAATAATCAGACGAGAGAATATTTATATCTAACTTATAAATGCTAGATGCGACATCAGTGAATATTGACGGAATACGCATGATATTCCTAATTCATGATGATCGATTTTTTTAATATATATAACTTATTTCTCGGGAAGTTTTAAATTTTAAGTCAAGCGGTCGGCTTGCTATTTAAAATGTAAGTTATACTGAGTACATATATGTAAATTATTTGATATGTTGTGGTGAAGTGGGATGTTATAAATATTTATAGGGGACTTAGTGTACTGACTGAGATCAGCTGTGAAGGTATATATATATCTAATAAGAGTAGTGTATTATATATAACCTTACTTGCTGCCACATATGTATACCTCAGTCAGAATTATTCTGGAATAGTGTGATGACTACGTTATATGTCTAGGGTATGTGTATGATGAAGTGTAAGTCAAAACAACAACAGACAGATAAACAATTTAATTTATTCCACTACACGTGACAACACTGTGACACTCACATACATAAAACACTCTACAAGGATATCTTAAAGGAGTCACTGATAACTTTTCAAATAACAATATGTATTCATTGCTGTCATGAATGAATATGTGTCCTGATTCAAATACAAAGGGAACCAGGAATCACAATCAATTTTAATTACAAGTTATATGTACAGAATTTATCAATATGAATATTGTAGTGACATATATTATTAAAAGTATCCTATGTGTGTCAGTTGTGTAGTAGTAATATGAGGTAATACTGGTTTTGTTTTGTTCAAGCTCTGTTGGTATTTGTCATCATGACTTCAATAGTTTGTCTTTATTGGAACTAGTATTGGAGATGTTCTCAGTTCCTGATATTAAAACAATTTAATTCCCCTCTTAATGTTATTTTTACAATGTCATTTTAAGATGGGGGTACATAATGTTGAGCTCAGCTGGCCAGATCAGCTTATCTTGCGTGATGGCGGCAGGAAAAGACTCCTCTGCTCGATTTCTCCCCTGTGCTCTGGAGACACCTCACTGATAGCTAAATGGACCAAGGAGTATGCTGTCCGACTCTGGATTCAGCAAAGCTCTGACCAGGTGCTGCTCAATAACGTCAAGACCACGGTCCCTGAAAACAAGAAGGATGTACCTTCTACTTCATAACTAATTGATACTCTAGTTCTACACTGAGCACAATACATCACAAACATTGAGTTCAGAGCGTTAGGCCAACTGTCAGCTTCATCTGAAATACTTTATACCAGTATTAACCTCCTTAATGGTCACTACGCTTCTGCACTTCCAGCATTATTTCTTCTAATCAATCATCTAGGTGTCAGTGTACTGTTTGGCCATTCCATGCCGTTTTACTTTCCTCCGACACCTTCTGTTCAGGCTGGAGCATTATAGGCTTTACATCATGTTTGCTACTGAACTACACATATATACAGGCATAAATTAACAATTCACATTCAATTTTCATTAAAAGATACTGAATGTTTCAAGCTTACCACAATTTATGGAAATAAACACAGATACGTTGACTAGCAATGAATTCTGGCACAAATACTGGCACAAATTCCCATCTGCTTATGTTCCAGGCTTTTATTTAGCAAAAATATGAGCTGGCTTCAACGCACTGTTGCTTTATCAAGCTTATTTGAACTAGTGGTCTCGAACTAACGCTCCTAAGTGATTATATCAGCGAGTCTGGCCAATGGAGCCACGTTTCGACAAGTGTTTGAAAAAAATTTTACCTTCCTACGTCTCCCCTAACAACCAAGGATAGCATTTATAGTCCGACTAATCGTGTTTAGCCTTACATATCATTCCAGCCAATCAGTTCAAATGTAACTTGTGGCCCATTTCCCGTACAATGGTGGTTTAAAAAATCTACCACTGAGCGATTCTGATTTTGGGTGTTTTCTGACAGCACCATCATTTTATTTTGGCTATAACTTGTTAATTCCTAGACTATTTGCGTAACGTTTTACATATTCTTTGTCAGCAAGCCCTAAGGAACCCAAATATACAAATTTAAAAGAGCTAAGTGGCTGCGTTCAAAATATGCAATTTCTTCTACCTCCTGTTTCGAAGATGTGCTGTCTGGGTACTGTAATGTTTTCAAACGTAAACCCATCTAATGTCATCTTTTCTAATAAGAGTTTTTCAGGATTTTAAAACCTAACTCTGGGAAGGTTAGTGTTTTTATCACTGTCCGTCCGAAAAAGTTAGTGCATGTGGCCTTACACGCGTGATAGTAGTAATTGTGTATCGCGTTACGCTTGTTGGGGTGGCATTAATAGCGAGACGCGTGTTCAATTTTGCATGCGTTCCTGATTTTCATTCGCCCCTCTCTCTTTCTATTTGAGTCCATCTGTTCGTTCGTTTTGGTAACGCAGTATAATTAATGTTAGGATTAATTTAGGTCATTACGCAGTGTGCCTCTCAATGTTTTTCTCAGAAATGCAATACCCGTTTTAATGTGTTGTGGAAACGCTTGTATTTATGCAGTGGCTTATATTTAACGTGGAAACGTTACAATTTGCAGACGAAGCATAAAACAAAGGGGGATTTCGAGTACATTCTTTGTGACAGCACTGTTATTTTACCATTGCTCTTTTCTTTATTAGAATTTATTAGGCTTTATATTTACCTGATAATTTATATATGTGGATTAGAATATTTCACGACACCTCCCCTCTTAAAACAGACATCCCATGTCAGTCCTTTATTCCATATACACATAGATAAATGTAAGTCAACTTGACTTTACTCTGCTGTGGTGCTATCATGGTTTTATGTAGTTGGGTCCATTTAGAGTAGGCACTACTCATGAAATCTGCCTCAGACTTCTACAACCAATAATATATTTCGGTTATGTTACTGAACAGCCGCAAGTGTGAGTGCTTGTCTTAATGCTGCTTCGCAACCCGTATTCACCATTTCTCTTCTCTGAGTCTGCGCAATGACATGTCCAGAGAACATTATATTTCCCTCAAAATGTACGTTATGAGGAGATAACATATACCTGGTGATAGCAGAGTTTTCGTAGTGGATCCCATAATCTTCTTATTATCCTGTATGAAACATTCGGAATATCCTCAATCAAAGAGGCAACTCAGGGATTCATTACGTTCCTCCGAAATGTTTACATCCAACAATTTTGTCTGATCTCAGGTTTTACTGGAATCTGATATTACCCTTTACTCAGATCCACCCTTGAGAAATATTTAGCCTTATTTAACCTGTCAATCAGCTGATTTGTATCCGGCAATGGATCCACCTGTCCTTCTGTAATAGCATTCAGTCTCCTGTAATCTATACAGAGTCTATGTTCTCCAGAGGGCTTCCTTAAGAGTACAACACCGGAACTATATGAGGATTCACTGTGCGAAATAATTCCTTCCTTCAACAGATAGTCTATCTCTTCCTTCAAAGCTTTCTCCTTAGCAAACGGAATCGAATATGGTTTCATACAGACAGGTGTGGGGTCTATCAGTTTCATATCATTTTCCAATAGGTTTGTATGCCCTGGTCGGTCTGTTAACACCTCTGCATGATTATTTAGAACCTGTTGCACTCTCTCTTTCTGAGTTTTCGTTAAATGTGTACTGATTTTCACCTGTGCTGCTGTCTCACAGGGGTGTAATGGATATTCAAATGATGAAAGTGGTTCCGTTTTCATCTCCATGGCGATGGACAAGGTCAACAAGTGTGTCTCTTCCTGATGTTCTCTTTCCAAATATTTCTTCAGGAGATTCACATGATAGATTTTTTTTTCTTCTTATCTATCTTATAATTTGTTCTAGACACCTTCTCTAGAACTGTATATGGACCTTGCCATCCAATCTGTAACTTATTCTGACTCCCGGGCAAAAGAAGCAGTACTTTCTCTCCCACAGCCAAATTTCTGTCTTTCGCCTTCCTGTTATAATAGGCAGCATGTTTCTTCCTGGCTTGTTTCAAATTTTCATTGGCAAGTTTCCAGCCAGTTTTTAAACGAGTGGTCAGCTCATTCACATATTGGTATGAAGATGTAATGTTTTCCTCTGCCTTTTCATCAGTCCACGTTCTTAACAAAGCTACATATGGACCTTTAATTTTGTGGACCTATTTGTCCATGCACCGGTATGGTCTCTTCCACTCGAAGCTTTATAGTGATGATTTTTCCTCCCAGAATTATCATGCACAAAACGACCGCTACCAATTTTTCTTTTGGGGCTTTCTCCCCACTTAAAATTCTTGATGAGAGATTTCCTCTCTACATCCTCTTCCTCCAGTTTGTTTAAGTCCGATTGAGGGATTTTCAGCTTATCCTGGGGTAAGACATCTTTTTGCACTCTCCGCATAGTGGCCATTGTAAAACAGTTAAGTGAAGCTTGTCCGTGAAAAGGGGCTTCCCATTCCATTTGGTCCACTTTATCAAATCTATTTTTCTTTTTTTATCAGGCCTAATTTTGCCCCGTGGCGTGTCCAGGTCCTGATCCATGTTCCCACTTGTGGGTGTTCCCTCATGTGCTATGCTACACCTTTCTACAAAATTCTCAATGTCCCATCTTGCTTTGGGCCAATAATAATTGTGAGCCACCTTTTGAATGATGGTACCTATTTTCTCATGGTCCCCATCTGGTTTCACATGTAGGCTCCTTATTAAGTCTGCCCTATATCTTTTAGGAAGTACCAGTTGTCCCTGACCTTTGGATCTAGCTCCAGTCTTCCTATACATCAACTTGTTTTTCATGTAAAAATCTCCCTTGCCTGGAGTTGTATGACAAGTTGACAATTTTCTGATACAAGGCTTGAGTGTTTTATCCCCAGCCTGTGCCTTCCTCATCTCTTCTGGAGTGGTATCTAACATAATATCCTCCTCCTGTCTTGAGGTCGACCTGACCTGAAGGGTTGCCATATACACAGGTTTCCTTCTGCAACGGTCAGTGTCATGATTGTCCATCTGACAATTCTTACACCACCTTTTTCCTTGGTTGAAAGATTTTCTTTCATCATATTTCCTTTCATCGAATTGTGGGAATTTATTTTTATTTTCATACCGTGGCCTATCAAATTGGTGCTTACCTTTGTTTTGATCCCTAGGATCAAATTTATTAAAGTTCTGTGGTGCCCTAAAGTTATCCACTTGTTTCTTTTTATTACCTGTTACCTCTGCTTGAGCTGCTTGATACCTTTCAGCAACATTTAGCAACTCACCCAGCCTCTCTGCACCTTGTTCCATGAGAAACTTTCTCAGGTCTGGAGCCATGGACTCTCTTAATTGCTCTATAAGGACCATTTCCTTAAGATCTTGGGTTTTCCCCAGAGAAGTCCATTTCTCCAAGTATGTCTCTATTCGCGCAGAGAACTGGTGATAGGTTTCACCTGACAGTAGTTTAGCATTCCTAAATTTTTTCCTATAAAATTCTGCATTCTTTTCATATCTTAACAAAAGAGCCTGCTTTAGCATGTCATAATTTTCCTGATCACCTCTGCTCATTTTTGCAAAAACCTCATAAGCTGCCCCACGAAGTCCTTGAGATAACTTTAAGCTCCACCTCTCTCTCTCTAACCCATACGTGGTAGCTAATAGTTCATACCTATTTAGATAGCTCTCTATATCATCGTCTTTCTCAACAAAATGATCTAAATGAAAATTCATAGCTGAGGTTGAGGCTCCTTGGCTAGCGGTGGCATCAGAGGCAAAGGGACTGGCACCATTTTCAGGAGCATGGCCTTGAAACTCAAACTCCCTTAATCGTAACTCATGTTCCCTTTGTAATCTTTTATCTTCTGCTTCCCTTTCTGCAGCTAATTTCTTCTCTTCCCTTTCTGCAGTCAATCTTCTTTCTTCTGCTTCCCTTTCTGCAGCTAATTTCTTCTCTTCCCTTTCTGCAGTCAATCTTCTTTCTTCTGCTTCCCTTTCTGCAGCTAATTTCTTCTCTTCCCTTTCTGCAGTCAATCTTCTTTCTTCTGCTTCCCTTTCTGCAGCTAATTTCTTCTCTTCCCTTTCTGCAGCTAATCTTTTGTCTTCTCTTTCTGCCTCCAATTTCTTAGCCTCAGCCTCAATCTGCAACCTCTTAGTCTCAGCCTCAGCCTCAAATTGTAACTTCTTAATTTCCCTTTCAGCCTCTAACTTTCTTTCGGCTTCAAACCTTCTTTCTTCGCGTTCAATAAATTTGTCACATTCCGTGGTGACATAGGCAACCATAACTTGCCCATCTAATCCTAACTCTTTTGCAGTCTGAACAGCAGCAGATCGAAATTTGGCCAGGTCCGCCATTGTCTATCAGGTAAATTTATACAATGTCTAACCAACAATTCAATCTCTAAATATATATCTAATGGACAACACAGGCACCGTGAGCTCAACCTTATTTAATTCCACCCAAGGATACCTTTTAATTCTTATATTCCCTGAAGTGAATTACCCCCACTATTTTTAATAGGTAAAGATTCAAAATCCCAAGAGCGAGACCCCAATATATGTGGTGAAGTGGGATGTTATAAATATTTATAGGGGACTTAGTGTACTGACTGAGATCAGCTGTGAAGGTATATATATATATCTAATAAGAGTAGTGTATTATATATAACCTTACTTGCTGCCACATATGTATACCTCAGTCAGAATTATTCTGGAATAGTGTGATGACTACGTTATATGTCTAGGGTATGTGTATGATGAAGTGTAAGTCAAAACAACAACAGACAGATAAACAATTTAATTTATTCCACTACACGTGACAACACTGTGACACTCACATACATAAAACACTCTACAAGGATATCTTAAAGGAGTCACTGATAACTTTTCAAATAACAATATGTATTCATTGCTGTCATGAATGAATATGTGTCCTGATTCAAATACAAAGGGAACCAGGAATCACAATCAATTTTAATTACAAGTTATATGTACAGAATTTATCAATATGAATATTGTAGTGACATATATTATTAAAAGTATCCTATGTGTGTCAGTTGTGTAGTAATAATATGAGGTAATACTGGTTTTGTTTTGTTCAAGCTCTGTTGGTATTTGTCATCATGACTTCAATAGTTTGTCTTTATTGGAACTAGTATTGGAGATGTTCTCAGTTCCTGATATTAAAACAATTTAATTCCCCTCTTAATGTTATTTTTACAATGTCATTTTAAGATGGGGGTACATAATGTTGAGCTCAGCTGGCCAGATCAGCTTATCTTGCGTGATGGCGGCAGGAAAAGACTCCTCTGCTCGATTTCTCCCCTGTGCTCTGGAGACACCTCACTGATAGCTAAATGGACCAAGGAGTATGCTGTCCGACTCTGGATTCAGCAAAGCTCTGACCAGGTGCTGCCCAATAACGTCAAGACCACGGTCCCTGAAAACAAGAAGGATGTACCTTCTACTTCATAACTAATTGATACTCTAGTTCTACACTGAGCACAATACATCACAAACATTGAGTTCAGAGCGTTAGGCCAACTGTCAGCTTCATCTGAAATACTTTATACCAGTATTAACCTCCTTAATGGTCACTACGCCTCTGCACTTCCAGCATTATTTCTTCTAATCAATCATCTAGGTGTCAGTGTACTGTTTGGCCATTCCATGCCGTTTTACTTTCCTCCGACACCTTCTGTTCAGGCTGGAGCATTATAGGCTTTACATCATGTTTGCTACTGAACTACACATATATACAGGCATAAATTAACAATTCACATTCAATTTTCATTAAAAGATACTGAATGTTTCAAGCTTACCACAATTTATGGAAATAAACACAGATACGTTGACTAGCAATGAATTCTGGCACAAATACTGGCACAAATTCCCATCTGCTTATGTTCCAGGCTTTTATTTAGCAAAAATATGAGCTGGCTTCAACGCACTGTTGCTTTATCAAGCTTATTTGAACTAGTGGTCTCGAACTAACGCTCCTAAGTGATTATATCAGCGAGTCTGGCCAATGGAGCCACGTTTCGACAAGTGTTTGAAAAAAATTTTACCTTCCTACATCTCCCCTAACAACCAAGGATAGCATTTATAGTCCGACTAATCGTGTTTAGCCTTACATATCATTCTAGCCAATCAGTTCAAATGTAACTTGTGGCCCATTTCCCGTACAATGGTGGTTTAAAAAATCTACCACTGAGCGATTCTGATTTTGGGTGTTGTCTGACAGCATCATTTTATTTTGGCTATAACTTGTTAATTCCTAGACTATTTGCGTAACGTTTTACATATTCTTTGTCAGCAAGCCCTAAGGAACCCAAATATACAAATTTAAAAGAGCTAAGTGGCTGCGTTCAAAATATGCAATTTCTTCTACCTCCTGTTTCGAAGATGTGCTGTCTGGGTACTGTAATGTTTTCAAACGTAAACCCATCTAATGTCATCTTTTCTAATAAGAGTTTTTCAGGATTTTAAAACCTAACTCTGGGAAGGTTAGTGTTTTTATCACTGTCCGTCCGAAAAAGTTAGTGCATGTGGCCTTACACGCGTGATAGTAGTAATTGTGTATCGCGTTACGCTTGTTGGGGTGGCATTAATAGCGAGACGCGTGTTCAATTTTGCATGCGTTCCTGATTTTCATTCGCCCCTCTCTCTTTCTATTTGAGTCCATCTGTTCGTTCGTTTTGGTAACGCAGTATAATTAATGTTAGGATTAATTTAGGTCATTACGCAGTGTGCCTCTCAATGTTTTTCTCAGAAATGCAATACCCGTTTTAATGTGTTGTGGAAACGCTTGTATTTATGCAGTGGCTTATATTTAACGTGGAAACGTTACAATTTGCAGACGAAGCATAAAACAAAGGGGGATTTCGAGTACATTCTTTGTGACAGCACTGTTATTTTACCATTGCTCTTTTCTTTATTAGAATTTATTAGGCTTTATATTTACCTGATAATTTATATATGTGGATTAGAATATTTCACGACATATGTGTTCTTTCCATTTTATATAGTGTAACGGTGGTACCCAACTTGCCAGCGTTTAGTAAAGAGACATATTTGTGTGAAGCATAGACAGTTCCTATCTTTAACCACGTGGGTTTTTGTTTTGTTTCAAGTAACACTGGTCTGACAGTGCAGATGCCATCAGAGAGAGAGACAGTAATAGCAATCCCACTAACGGTTTCTAAAGACTAAAAATATATATTGGGCTGTTGAGCCAGTTCATATTGCTCCACAAATTTAAATGTACATGCTGCCTGGCGGCGAGAATATTACAAGAATAACATTAATATTCCGACAGAGATTGTGACTAGTATTGTGGTGACCAAATATAGTACCTTCCTGCAAGTAGACGCCGATCTGACATTCCTGAAATTCTAGAAATCAAAGCTAATGACATTGTGCTCCGCTAACTTTCGTGCCTGGACAAATTTTATGTGACTTAATCAGACATTCGAAAAATCAGAACACCCAAGGAATCGTTCCCTGAGAGTTTAGTACGTCTTTTGGAACTGAGGATTTCTTGGTCAATGACTGCATTTTCGGGTCTGTATGAAGGTCCTAGAATTATTATGTTCCCAGAGGCAACGAGCAAAGTTGTGAGTATATATATGAGAGCAAGGCCATGGCTGAATGAATGAGAGTACACAGGTCAGAGTGTTATTTTACCGGTGTATTATTGTCACCCATTTGCTGTCTTAACTGTTTTTTTTTTTTAATCTGCAGAATTTGTTACAAATGCTAGAGTTTCTTTTGTTCTTAGGCTAAATCAGATTTTCCAACTCTGTTCATACATTTACGAGAAAATAAGAAACCTCTTAGACTCAACCCTATGTATCTATAACTCTTTGGGCCATCATCTGTTCTCTTAACGGGGCTGTGGGCTAAACCTAGAGTAAGATTCTAACGGGCTATCATCCTTGTAGCATTTTTCTTGAATTCTATGCCTATTTGTATATGTTTTTCCTTGATGTAATTTTTGGTGTTGTGAGAAGATTTTTTTTTTATGATAATAATAAAAATCTCTCTTGAACTAAATCAGTGCGTTGGTCAGCTCGTTCAAATAATATATATAATCATTCTTATAGATTTCCCACGTCTGTGTGTTTAACTGTCGTCACGTATATGTGCGTGCCCGTGAGTAGATAGAATTATATGTAATATATATGTGGTTTAGACTGTCGGACCCTGTAAAGGCCGTCGTAGAGGATAGGTGAGAGAGAGAAGAATTCTTTTCGCTTTCAGCGACACCCTCTATACCACAGTCTATCATCTCACCTGTGTGGAAATTCTATTGTTTTACTAATTCTCACGGTGCCAATCACCTATTCAAATCTATTCAGAAGGGACCAAACTCAGTCTTAATTTTCCTATCAAAAAATCTACGACAAATGGTCGCTCGTTACCGGGAATTGAACCCAAAATCCTAAGGCGATACGACAAATGGGGTCTCGCCCGACGGATTTTTGAACTTAGAATAGGAAGACGAGTACGACAAAGGTGGACTCGTCTATCTGGATTTTGAACTTAAGATTCTTTATTCTGAAATAGAGTAAGAGTGTGATGTCTTGTGAGTTTTGTATCTTTTAAAAATAATTTATCCCCTAGACTAACGATCTGTTTACGGGCGTGCTGACCACACAAACTGATAAGTTTTTTCCACAGCATTAAGAAGCATTATACATTTGGTTTACAGGTTGATTTTGTCGGAATACATGTTAATTAATGATTTTGTAATACTAAACGCTGGTAAAGTTATGTGAGTGTATAACATTCACAAGGGTTCTGAAGCAGGAAGGTGTTTGAACTAAAGTTAAGGAGTGCGTTTCGGACTATTTGTCCAGATTAATTGCCTCCCTTACCCTATCTGACTTCAGGGGCGAACTTATAGTGGACTTTATAATTAAGGGATTATTTTTCTCTTTAATTTTTGCAATAATTATTTTGCTTTTCCACTGTAGTAACTTATTTTTCAGAAGTAATCTTAACTACCATTTAGTTGGCGTAGTCGTGTTTTGCATTAAGTGCTTTATTGCCGATAATAGCAGCGATAGTTAGATTTTACTTTGGAGGAGGTATCCCAGGGTTAAGGATATCATCTTTTGAATTTTTGGTACATTTTTTTCTCGTAAGTGGTAGGAACCAGTGTATCCTTTTTCCTATTTTCTTTCTCCACTAGTCTCAGTCACTGACTTAATATGGCCGAGAGGGCAAAGCTTAGACAACTCCTCAGGGAAGAAGCGAGAGAGGAGGGACTGGAAGGAGAGGAAGCGAAAGCATTTGTCAGAGACGAACTTGAGAGATATGATGCGGAGAGGAAAGCAGCTGAAGCTAAAGAGCAGAAGAAGATGGACGAAGAAATGGAAATCCGCAGGGAGAGAGAAAGAGAGAAGGAGAGACAGCATGAGAAGGAGAGGGAGGACAGAGAGGAAAGAGAGGAGAGACAGCATGAGGAAAGAGAGGAGAAGGAGAGACAGCATGAGTTGGCTCTTAAAACTCTTGAACTCCAAAGTCGTGGTGCTACCTCTACCTCCAGCAATGGAGAGTCTTCTCCTCATTCTTCCTTAACTGATCCTTCTAACACTCAATCTACTCATCTCTCTGCTATGTCTTTTCCGCTAGAATCTTTCCCTTGTCCAAATGAGAAGATTGACACTTGGCTAGAAAAATTTGAGAAAATTGCAACTCTGTACGGTTTAGAGAGGTCGCGTTGGAACATGAAGCTTTCCCAGGCTTTGAAAAGTTCTGCGTATGATGTTTACGCCAAACTGGAAAGCAGCCAACAAGACAACTATGATCTGTTGAAGAAAGCGTTACTGGAGCGCTTTGAAATGAACGCTCGCAAATTTTTGCAACTGTTTCGCAACAGCCGGAAAGAGAATTCTGAAACTTTTCACCAGTTCTCATCTCGTCTAAAGGGATATCTAACAAAGTGCCTTGAGCTTTCACAGCTCCCCTCTACCTACGAAGGTCTTGAGGAATTTGTTTTAACAGAACAAATAAAGAACACATTGTCTGCAGATACCCGGAGATTTCTAGCTGAGCAGGGAGCAGAAAAACTTGAAGACATCTTACAGAAGTCTGAGCGTTATCAAAATGCGCTGGCTGAACTACCGGCCACAAAACGGAAACCGACAGAGGAGCATTTTCGAAAAAATAATCTAGAGCAATCTTCTCAGGCTTCCAACTCGAATAACCACAGAGAAACTGGACCTCAAAACCCCCCTCCTGAAAAATCCAAGTTCTACAAAAACAAGTACCCCAACCACCCCAAACAGTCTGATCAACCCGACCGTCCTTCATGGCAGCGCGGCCAGAAAGGTCAAGGTGGCAAAGGGAGAACCCCTGAGCACGGGACATATGATCAGAGCGAGCATACCGAGCCGAAACGCATAGGATGCTTATTGACAGTCTCGCAAGGCGGAATTATTGACAGTGATTCCCAACCTGTTGGGGATAGACCCTCAACGCGAGGTACTGTTATTCTGAACGGTTCTCAAACTTCTTGCTTATTTGACACGGGGCTTTCTTACGATTGCATTGTTGCCAGAAAGCTGGTTAAACCCGGTCAAGAGACAGGAGAGACCGTCAAACTTTGTGGAGTTCGTAAGAGTGATGCACCTACAGCGCTTCCCATCGCATTGGTGGAGATACACTCTGACTTTGTCAGAGGCGTGATCAAAGCGGCTGTTATGGATGATCCCATCTACCCAGTCATACTTGGCGGTAGATACGTGTCTATTGGGAAACCGGAAGAGCCGATTGTGGCAGCAGTAACTACAAGAGGGCAAACCAAGAAGGAACGGGAGCCTGCGCCTAATTTGTTACCCATGGAACTTAAAGAAGCGCAATACAAGGACCCTACTTTGGCACCCTGCTTTAGGAAACTGCCCATGGCTAAGGAACCCAAGCAGCACGGGGACATTTTTTCTGAGGATGGCGTACTTTATCGGAGAACGGGCAAGCCTGACCAAGGTTACAACCAGCTCCTAGTACCGAAACAGTACAGAAGCCAAATCCTAGAAATGGGGCACTCTCTTCCCTTCAGCGGACATATGGAACAGAACGCCACAAACCAACGTATAACCACTCATTATTGGTGGCCAGGAGTAAATACTGATATTATCAGATATGTCAAATCCTGTGCCCAGTGCCAAAGTGTGCCACCCAAGCAACGGGCACCCCCAGTCTCTTTGGGTGAAATGCCAATAGTGGGAACACCATTCGAACGGGTTGTGATCGACATTTTAGGGCCTTTCGAAAGGACTAAAAGAAGGAACAGGTTTATCCTGACCTTAGTCGATACATGCACTTTATGGGCAGAAGCTATCCCGCTAACATGCGCAGATGCCAAGCATGTCGCAGAAGCCCTCGTGCAGATTTTCACTCGGTTGGGATTCCCGCAGCAAGTGTTGACGGATAACGGATCTCCATACCGAAACCTGTTGATGGATGAGATCGTTAAGATCTTGAGGACCCAACACATCCACACTAAGCCATATACTCCGGCCGGAAATGGGCTCGTGGAACGTGTTAATGGAAACCTCAACATGATGCTAAGTAAACTGGCACAAGTGAAACCTGAAGATTGGGATCTTTGTATTCCTGGAGCTTTATTTGGCTACAGAGAATCTCCTCATACTTCCACAGAATTTCCGCCAGCTACACTCTTATTCGGCAGACCCATTAAGGGCCCCCTTGAAGCCTTACTTCAGTCTCTGACAGACGAGAAGGCGGATGAGACAGTTGTCTCAGCAAGTAAATATGTGTCGGTTTTAAAGGAAAGGTTGAAACTAGGGTGGGACCTAGCAACGACTAACTTTAAGCGAGCACGCACAAAGCACGCTAACCGATACAGGAAAGTCGCGAAAGAAAGAGAACTGGAAGCAGGAGAGAAAGTTTTGGTGTTACTCCCTACCGGAAACAACCAACTGAAGATCGGATGGCAAGGGCCGTTTACCGTCCGGAAAAAGATTTCTAAGGCTAACTACCAGATATCTATTCAAGGAAAGGAAAAGGTTTTCCATTTAAATCTCTTAAAGAGATACTTGGAAAAACCAGTGCCAACCTCCGACCATCTCCTGACGATCGCCAAAACTGACGAAGATGATGATAGTGGCAGGGATATTCCACCGCAATCACACGAAATCTTTCAAAAATGTCAGAAGCGGCGACGCTCTTTCAAGCGCGCATGGGAGACATTCCAGAGGAAGGAAACTTTGGGGAGTAGACTTGAGTAGGAATTGGAGAGAGATGGAGGGGGAAGATAAGAGGGAAGAAGACAGACACCCCGAAGCTACGGTTATAGGAAATTTAATTCCATAACGTAGACATGGAGTGCTTCCATATCTTAAGGGGGGACGTCCTGTCACGTAGGTCTTTATATCATTAAATTGCCTACATCTTCTTCCTATTCTCTCACCCACATCCTTTATTTTATTATCTTTCCTTACTTGTTTTTTTTCCTGTATTTTTCGCATCACTCGGTTGCGAAAAATATTTTCTTCAGTATTCTCAAACTTTACCTTGTGCTTTTTCTCATACTGGGATAGTGATTCTATTACATAGATGTCAGTAGACGAAAGGTGTGATTATGTTTCATACCCAGACTAAGAGCAGACTTGTGGTCTACCATTTTTCACCGGACACTAGCGTAGGTGTCAAACACGGCATCCTCACAGTGCAGGAACGAGACAGCTGTCTACAGTGTGCAGAAACGCATGAGGGTTTTCGTTAGAAAAACCTGGCGTGGCGTGAAAAATCGTTCCGCACCGCAGACAGGCTGTCTGGGATTTGAAGCTGACACGCGTACATCTCGGTCAGTAGGTGGCAGTTACGACACGCGTTAAGCTGACGTAAATGTTTGGAGTAGGGGAGATAATTTCGCTTGGCGAAATAAGTTGGGGCCCTTTGTCTGATTTTAAGATATTGGCCCGAGTTTGAAACTTTATTTCATTTTCACTCAGTAACTTGGCAGTTAGACTAGAACAACCTTCGTTCGATTTCTAAATAATCTCTGTTAATAGAGATGGCCTTTAGTTTGGTCGAAGTGGTTTAGTTCTTAGTACTTCTGTGTTTGAGGTATATAAATATTATATACTATATTTTAGTATTTTGTGAAGTGATTAAGTGTTTAATCGCTCATTTCATTTTAACTAGTTTCTTTTGAACAGAGTGCTTAATTTATATAGTCTGTATTATTTTCTAGTGACGTGTTTCAGTGGATAGCAGAATAAATTATAATTTCTAGCATTAAACAATAATGTAGCTATAATGAAGTTAATTTTACTGCTAAATAATCAGACGAGAATATTTATATCTAACTTATAAATGCTAGATGCGACATCAGTGAATATTGACGGAATACGCATGATATTCCTAATTCATGATGATCGATTTTTTTATATATATAACTTATTTCTCGGGAAGTTTTAAATTTTAAGTCAAGCGGTCGGCTTGCTATTTAAAATGTAAGTTATACTGAGTACATATATGTAAATTATTTGATATGTGTTCTTTCCATTTTATATAGTGTAACGGTGGTACCCAACTTGCCAGCGTTTAGTAAAGAGACATATTTGTGTGAAGCATAGACAGTTCCTATCTTTAACCACGTGGGTTTTTGTTTTGTTTCAAGTAACACTGGTCTGACAGTGCAGATGCCATCAGAGAGAGAGACAGTAATAGCAATCCCACTAACGGTTTCTAAAGACTAGAAATATATATTGGGCTGTTGAGCCAGTTCATATTGCTCCACAAATTTAAATGTACATGCTGCCTGGCGGCGAGAATATTACAAGAATAACATTAATATTCCGACAGAGATTGTGACTAGTATTGTGGTGACCAAATATAGTACCTTCCTGCAAGTAGACACCGATCTGACATTCCTGAAATTCTAGAAATCAAAGCTAATGACATTGTGCTCCGCTAACTTTCGTGCCTGGACAAATTTTATGTGACTTAATCAGACATTCGAAAAATTAGAACACCCAAGGAATCGTTCCCTGAGAGTTTAGTACGTCTTTTGGAACTGGGGATTTCTTGGTCAATGACTGCATTTTCGGGTCTGTGTGAAGGTCCTAGAATTATTATGTTCCCAGAGGCAACGAGCAAAGTTGTGAGTATATATGTGAGAGCAAGGCCATGGCTGAATGAATGAGAGTACACAGGTCAGAGTGTTATTTTACCGGTGTATTATTGTCACCCATTTGCTGTCTTAACTGTTTTTTTTTTAATCTGCAGAATTTGTTACGAATGCTAGAGTTTCTTTTGTTCTTAGGCTAAATCAGATTTTCCAACTCTGTTCATACATTTACGAGAAAATAAGAAACCTCTTAGACTCAACCCTCTTTGGGCCATCATCTGTTCTCTTAACGGGGCTGTGGGCTAAACCTAGAGTAAGATTCTAACGGGCTATCATCCTTGTAGCATTTTTCTTGAATTCTATGCCTATTTGTATATGTTTTCCTTGATGTAATTTTTGGTGTTGTGAGAAGATTTTTTTTTGATGATAATAATAAAAATCTCTCTTGAACTAAATCAGTGCGTTGGTCAGCTCGTTCAAATAATATATATAATCATTCTTATAGATTTCCCACGTCTGTGTGTTTAACTGTCGTCACGTATATGTGCGTGCCCGTGAGTAGATAGAATTATATGTAATATATATGTGGTTTAGACTGTCGGACCCTGTAAAGGCCGTCGTAGAGGATAGGTGAGAGAGAGAAGAATTCTTTTCGCTTTCAGCGACACCCTCTATACCACAGTCTATCATCTCACCTGTGTGGAAATTCTATTGTTTTACTAATTCTCACGGTGCCAATCACCTATTCAAATCTATTCAGAAGGGACCAAACTCAGTCTTAATTTTCCTATCAAAAAATCTACGACACCGCTAATTTGTTCTGAATAGTTTTGTGCACCCATCAGCACTGCTATGTATTCACGAACGATCTATTTCTTACGATGTGACAGTGTACATATTGTAAATACACAGCGTTTTGTATTTGGATATTCTAAACACTCTGCCCCGCCTGCCTAGAAGAACAATATTATTTTTAATCCACAATGCTTGCTCACTGTTCTACATTGTATCTTGAGCCCACGCGTTCATCGCCAACCACAAACAAAATCAAACACTGACGACGCCGAAGAAAACAGACATGCTGACATTTTACAACTCTCCTCAGGTGCAAATTTGTCGTCAACATAACCGTCTGGCTACATCATTTTGATGAGATGTTTCAAAACGAAACTACCAAGTGTCATAAAGCAAAGTACTTACTTCTTTCACTCGAGACGGTACCTAACCTGAGAAGCAGGACATCATCTCGGCACTTTTTCAAGTCTGCAAGGGCTAAAGTAAGCTCTGGTGGGAAGAGAAGAAATCCTGCCTTGGGTAAGTACCCTTTGCATTATCACTACGTGCAATCCCGGTTTCTAGACATGTCACCAGCCGAATTGCTAGCTGCACGATAGACCATTAAGATCGCAGTCATCAAGCAGAAGTGTGCGTCGCGTCTAACGCGCGCAGATCTTAGAAGTTCAACGCCGATGAACTATACTGAAGCACATTAAAAACGCACCACTTGTATAATCCAGGAACAGAGTGTGAAATGTAAAGATAAGTGTTTACAAGTTTACATATTTGGAATCTTTATTCATTTTTCTATGAATCCATGCTGGTCATTAATGTGTACATTTGATTGTTATGAAATTCATTGCATTCTGTGCAGGCAAGGGAGAAAACCAAAAATGCAACCAATAAAAAAATTCATTCACACTATCCTCAGTATCTGGTATGTCCACCGTGTGCTTGCAAACAAGCTTGGCAGCGGCTCCGCATGGAACGCACAAGTCTCTGAAGGAAATTCCGGGGAATCAAGTCTCATTCACGTGTAAGAGCAGCTTCGAGCTGTTGCAGATTAGCTGGAGAACCTTGCCTGTAGACTCTGCGTCCATGCTCGTCCCACAGATGTTCTATAGGGGACATGTCTGGTGATAGGGCAGGCCAATCAATCGTCACAATGTTCTGCTGCTGTAGATATTGCTGCGTAATTCATGCGGTGTGCGCACGTGCGTTATCCTGCTGGAGAAGCTGCAAGTCTGGATAATTTGTGAACACAGGAGCAACCAATGCATCCAGAACCTCATCTCGATATGTCACAGCATTAACATTTCCACGGAAGACGTGAAGAGGCAAGCGATGGTGAAAACTGAATCCTCCCCAAATGTGAATATTGCCACCTCCAAATCGGTTATGCTGACGAACACAGCAATCTGCAAAGCGCTCTCCACACCGTCGCCAAATCCGCATATGTCCATCAGCAAAGGATATGTTGAATCTGCTCTCGTCTGTGAATAGGACAGCATTCCACTGCAGTCTAGTCCATCTGACATGTTGCTCTGCCCATTGCAGGCGCTGCTGACGATGTCTGTGAGTCAAGTTTGGCCCAACATAAGGTCGTCTTGCAGTAAGGCCTGTATCTCTGAGTCGTCGTATGACTGTCATTCGAGAGACTTGCCCACGTCTACCCACTACTGCTCTTGCTGTTTGACTTGCCGGGAGAGAACGATTCCTTAGGTGACTCAGCACAATATGACGATCTTGCACAGGGGTAGTAACTCGTGGTTGGCCACTCCGAAGTCTATCCCGGGCACTGCCAGTGGTTCCGTAACGTTCATTGAGACGTACAATAGTGCTGTGGTGGCAATTCATCCTTCTGGCAATGGCCCGCGAGCTCATTTCGGTCTCCAACATACCAATGGCTCGTTGGCGGTCGTTTTCAGATAGTCGTGGCATTTCAAGCACATGTACTGTGTGTTTTGTCTCAACAACCTTTTTATACCGAGTATACTGCCACAACGCGTACACATTTTCAGGGTCATAGCTGTTGGGAATCGTGTTGCACGTTGTAACTGTACTTTTTCTCTTGTTGAGGTGATCACTGGCCCAAGACAGTATACATGTTGTTAGGTGTGTAGTGCGAGCGTATGATGAACTGAGTGTGGGTGCGAATGAAGGCGCGAATGTGTTTAGGCTCGTATATATGTAGACCCTGCAACCCATACACTCACATGCAGTAGTCAAGGATGCTTGGACACTGCAGGCACGTTTCAAAACATTTATTGACGAGAACACACATGGTATCAACAGGAACAGTCAGTGTAACAAGGTCATGCTGACCGGAAATCGATAGGTATACATTAGGCATTCAACAAGCTGGTAAACATTTGAATATTCGTGCATGGTCAATACAATGTTCTTCAATAATGACAGTTCGTGGCGTCGCCCTGGTATCACTGACTAAACGCGTCAGATACCTTAATCACTTTGACACATAGGTGCAACTTGGCATTCCCCGCCAATTGCACATTATCAGGCTGTAGTATAATAGCCGAAAACACAGGCCTCGTTCTGACGTCGGCTGTGTACTTCTGATAAGCAGGTTACCATCAACCCTGCAGTAATGCTTATTGTAGACATAAATATGCCGCCAATCTGCGGCTCCCACAATATATCTTCGTCACTGGATTTCTGGATGGTATGAAGACTAATAGTCTTGGATGGCTACCTTGAGCACAACATATAAGTTCTGAAATGGAGGATCGGTGAGCTGCAGTTCACAGACTAGGCAATCTTCTAACATGTTCTGCCACCGAAAGCATAGTAATGGAAAAAGTCGGTATTACCTGTAACCGAATCCACAGAACATAATAAGGAACTCTGCTGTCATTCCAACGCACAGAGATTCACTAGGGAAAAACTGCCATCGCAGTAACTTCGAAGATTTTCCCGAAAAACACAATGGACTCTCGTCCCTTCAGAAACCAGGACACTTTCCGGCTTGCCGGAAGTCTAACTCAACTCCCGCTTAAAAAAAACCTGCCCATGGGCATACGCCAGAACTGTCTACCTTTGACCCTAAAGGTCAAACACAATGAATGAATAAACAAGGGAAGACAACCCCTAATCAACCTGACATCGCAGGTAAAGACACAATTATTCTTATGATAAAAACATAAGCAAATAACTTGACAGATGACTCCGTCAAAAATGACAGCAACACACGTGTAACTTTCATTGTTTTCATGTAGTCTGTACACAAACCCGTGGGTTGAATCATGCACTTTCCATTCCAGCAGCCATTCGCTCTCTACCTCATGACAAACTCGGGGAAAATCCATTCCCACACTTTTTTTCCAGCTTCTCGGCATCAGTAGTATATATAATAGTGGTGCGTTTTTAGTGTGCTTCAGTATAGTTTTGGTTTGCAAACTTTTCATCAAAATGCGATCCTTCATTCCATGGGGACATCACGCGTGTCTTCGGACGCATGTTGCACTAGGTCACTCACACGATATATATATATATATATATATATATATATATATATATATATATATATATATATATATATATATATATATATATATATATATATATATATATATATGGCGTGTATAGTTCCCTGGGGACTCTGAAAAGACAAGGGAAGAATAGGACTACTGCACCATCATGCATCTCGTACAAGGCAACTAATATGAGGTTGGGCGTGGCGAGTTGACTACCCCATCATATCAAATTGCCAAAGAAACCACTACTGCGAGCGCTTATCAATGCCTGGTGCTGGCTTCCTGCAAGGGGACCACCTGTAGACGTGGCTCCAGGCTCCGTAAGGAGCGCAAAGGAAAATTATGTCGAAACATATTTTTCTACATTGTATCTAGAACTACTTACTTGGAGTAACCAAGAGGACACGCACACCATCATAGCTGGCAGATGCTGGAGTTGGCTTGGTACCTCCTCAGAAGAGACCCCGATGCTATCACAAGAACAGCTATTTTTTGGACCCCCGAAGGAAAGCGAAAACGTGGGACCAAAAACAACTTGGCGGAGAACTGCGGAGGCCGAGATGCAAAGAATGAACCAGAGCTGGGGCACTGTGCGAAGGACGGCCGCCGACCGAACAAAGTGGAAGCAGTTTGTTGCTGTCCAACAAGACGCCACCAGGCGTAATGGCCACTGACTGCTTTGACAGTCGGCGGCTAAGGATCAAAGAAGAAGATCTAGACCCCACACTTAACATTTTCACTGTCAACAACAAACACAAACTTTAAAGATAAACATAAATATATATGTGTGTTCTAAAGCAATCAAATTCTTAAACTCCAACAACGACTTTGTAAGTTAATTAATTTGTTGTTGGTGTTTTTGCTCTGTTGCTCTTTGTATAATGAACTAATATGACAGGAGATTGGCAGAATGTTGAGCGCCTTAGAGCCACGACTCACAATGTAATCCGACGTCGCTATTCTGACATTCAATAGTTGGCTCAATGAGTTTTCAACGGTGCGGAAATGTCACAGAAGTTCAGAAGCTCACGTTATGGGCAGATCATGTTAGAACGCTGCCGTAGCTGTGGGTACATCACTGAAAACTCAATAAAGCAAAATGTGATGTGACACGGAACGTGATCATGCCAATGTTAACACGTCATCACTAATCGATTCTCCCTTTTAGTTCAACGACCGAAAGCAAGTTTCTTTATTCCCTATTTATTTTACCTGTCATGTAGGGAGTTCTGAATTGTGGTTGTTTAACTGTGTTCATCATCTTTTTTTCCTTGTTGCTCCCTACGCAGCATGGCGCCATCACAGTTGCTGGCCTCCTGTTAGGAGCATTTAAACAACCTAGCCCACGAAGCACTATTTTTGTGTTGCTAGTTGGCAGGGTGGATAGTAACGATTCATTCCCGCAGCTAGGCGGTGTTGTCGCTCGGGTGGTCCTGGGTTCGAGTCTCCGATAAGCCTACCACTTCTGTTGTTTTTCTGTTGTACAGTTTTCTACTTCTTTATTTCTCACGGGTGCCTGAAACATACCTTTATGTGTATAATTTATTTACTCTTTGTAGGAATTTACATGATCTTCAAGCGGTGGTTTCAGTATCAATGTGTTTGACATGATGAGGTTGCCATCCCCATGCCCAGCCTTATATTGTACGATATGCCGGAGAGGGCAGTAGTTCTACTGTTTCTTTATTTCTTCACAGACCCCTGGGAACTCAACGTGTCTTTTGCCTGTGTTGGTGTGGGAATATTAGTCAGTTTTTCACCTCTATGTTACAGGTACTTGTCATTTAAGCTCTACCTGCCGCGGGTGACAACATAAAGACGTGAACCTGTTCAGCAAAATCAGAATGGATAATTCAGAGTCGTTTACTCCTATCCAGTCCCCGGGCTGTTGACCCAGTAAATATGTAGTTTTTCACCGAAGCTATACGAAAACAGGAATGACCAGAAGTCATTTACAGATTAAATCAATGAGCTTCAATAGTGAAAACCAATCGATTATGGAAGAAACGTGGGATCGATAATTTAAAAAGATGTGAAAATACATAAGGAAATTAAACGATTAAAGAAACAGCTCAGGCATAAGGTACATCTGAAACTACTCCTTCTTACACAGATACGCCATTAGTCCATTACTATTCTAATGCTGATAAAAATGAACCAAATATATTTATTCAGATTTTTCGTCATTTATCTTCTGAAATGCGAGACATCTGTAAAGCCGATAAAAGAAACTAAGAGGAAAATATAAGCAAATAAACGAACGTGCCAAGAAAGGAAAACTGCGTAGCAAAATAAATGAGCAGACGAAGAGATAATCAGAACTTTCAGAATGTCTAAACAGACCAGATCCTTTTCTTCTACACAGACCAGCTCCTCGTGATTTCCCAGAATCCCATGCGCGAAAAAAGGAGTTACAGGTTAACTTTGAAAAAAAACCAAATCAGGCAGATTTTTTTTTTAAGTGTCTCTATATGAACAAGCTTAGGGACCAGGTGGCACTCCAACAACGGTCATCAAATGCAAACACAGATACCGAGACATATATTTTCTAAGTAGTCTGGAGGAGGGAACGAACGAACGAACGAACGAACGAACTTTATTTTCAAAGGGTTGAGAATTGGGCACGCAGGCCCGTCTGACATTCTGCCCTTCCTTTCTCTCACCTTTCATACTGAATTCATTTATTCTCATATGCATTTTACATATCAAATTCAAGGAATTCAACGTTGTAAAGTAAAATAATAATATAGCACACTCATATTAACATTAATTACTTATAAGCATGACATAACATATGTTGAAAAGTACAAACATTATCAGAGATAGATAGATAGATAGATAGATAGATAGATAGATAGATAGATAGATAGATAGATAGATAGATAGATAGATAGATAGATAGATAGATAGATAGATAGATAGATAGATAGATAGATAGATAGATAGATAATTAGATAGATAGATAGATAGATAGATAGATAGATAGATAGATAGATAGATAGATAGATAGATAGATAGATAGATAGATAGATAGATAGATAGATAGATAGATAGATAGATAGATAGATAGATAGATAGATAGATAGATAGATAGATAGATAGAACGAACGAACGAACGAACTTTATTTTCAAAGGGTTTAGAATTGGTCACGCAGGCCCGTCTAACATTCTGCCCTTCCTTTCTCTCTTCTTCCATAGTTAATCTATTTATTCTCACACGTATCCTAAATGTTACTTAAATAATAAAATAACAAGAAAGTACAATAAAATAAAATCCCAACATTGTAACAGTACAATAACAGTTACACAAATTTACAGATGCGTATCATAATTTATACTAAACAGGACAAAATTAACTTTAAAACCTACATATGATGTTATGTAATAATAATAATAATAATAATAATAGCCCCTTCAGTCATAACTGACTATGGGAATGCGCCCCTGAGGTGACAGCGTAATTATTTAAGAACATAACGAAATTAGGGTGGCATAAAATCTGCACTCATGATGTATTTGAAAAGTCTGTGATTGAATGAATATGGACTAAGAGTATTTTTTAAGTCGTGTGGAAGAGTATTCCACAGATGAGCAGCAGAAAAAGCTAAACTTTTCTTGAATAAGTCGAGCCTAGGCTTGGGCATGTGTAATTTATTTAAGCGTTGACTGCGTCTTCCGCTGTATTTGAAAATAGGCCACAGATACGTTGGAGCATTCTGTGACAAGATTTTGTGAATAAATTTGGCTTTGTTGAAGAGAAGGCGCTTTCTTAGTGGTAATATGTTAAGATATGTATATGCGTCTACACACTGTGTGAGGTTTTTGTCTGAAATTAGGCGCACTGCACGTTTTTGTAATGAAAAGAGTCTTTTAGTGTTGGACATGGTGCAGCCATCCCAAATTGTGGAACAATAGTCTAGATGTGTTTGTATCTGGGATGTATAGAACATTTTTCGTGTCTCCTCATCTAGGAAATGTTTGATTTTAGCTAACTGGTAAACTTTTTGTGCCGTTTGTTTGGTCAGTGCTTGTACATGCGAATTCCAACTTAAATGTTGGTCAATTATGAGTCCTAGTGTTTTATATTCATTTACATTTTCAATTAAAGAGGTTCCAATGTAGAGCTGAAGTGTTGTTTTCGGCGAGTTTTGTAATTTTTGTCTAGTTGATATTATCATACATTTTGTTTTAGTGATATTTATTTGCATGCAGTTTTCATTGCTCCACTTAATAAGATTGTCTGTGTCGCTTTGTAATAATATTTCTAGCGTGTTGCAACTTTTATCACTAGTATAAATGGTACAGTCATCGGCAAATAGGTCGCAGGATGAGTGCTCGATGTGTAGTGGAAGGTCATTTATGTAAATGGAAAAAAGTAGAGGGCCGAGAATAGAACCCTGAGGAACACCAGTGTCAATAATAGTTGGGCTTGACAAGGAGTTATTGTACCACACTACTTGCTGTCTGTCGGACAGGAATGATTTAAGTAATGTCACTAGTTTAAAGTTAACTTTCATTGTTTCTAATTTTCTTATTAAAACAGCGTGATCTAACATATCAAATGCTTTCCTAAAGTCTACAAAGATTGCTCCACATATGTTATCGTTATTTATGTTTAGGTGCAAGTTGTCTATCATCTTAGTTAGAGCTGTGTGGCATGAATGCTTTTGTCGAAACCCTGACTGACTGTCAATTAGCAAGTCATTGCTAACTAGGTAATGTAGTGTTGCTTTATGTATGTGTTTTTCTAGTGGTTTAGAAAGCGATGATAAAAGAGAAATAGGTCTATAGTTACCAAGATTACTGTTATCTGACGAGCCAGGTTTGAAGAGAGGATATACTTTGGCAATCTTAAAGGCTGAAGGAAAATAACTTTTAGCAATACATTGATTATATATAAAAGTTAGTGAATCACTAATAGCTGGTGCGGCGTAACGCAGTATTCGATTACTAATTCCGTCAAGCCCTGATGAGCTATTATCCTTAAGGCCAATAAGATAGTTATACACTTCATTAACTGTCATAAAAGGAATGTCGGGTGGAACTGAGTTTGTACATTTGTTTTTACAGAATGCTGAAAGTTTGTCTAAGTCACTACAGGAAGGTGGTATTGTGGATTTCAGACCGTTTATTTCTGCTTGAAAGTGATTGCTGAAGTCGGTGAGGTAATAACAGCAGACTGACAGGAAGGATATCTGGTCAAGTTGCGACAGAAGACGGGCGATTTACAGGTGTTCATAAGCAACACATAAATGATGCTATTATCCGATACTACAGAAAATGAGAAACAGCCGTGAGAGATTACATTAAAAGGGGTCACTGACCAACAAGGAAGGAGGAATATGCAAGTTGTTGACAAAACAGATCCTTAACATATCAGATAACCGCAATGTACTTTTTTAGAACATAGACTAGAACACGCCACATTATACTGGATTCTGAAAAGGCCTTCGACTGACTGCTGACACAGAGAATCAGTGTGGAAAATGAATGGATTTCCCAATACATTTATTAACTTGACAAGGAAACAATTATAAACATATAAAAAGCAGTTCTAAATATAGAACAACTTACATAAAACCCTTTGAGATAACTGGAATTAAGCACAGGCACCTCTTGACACTATTCCTCTTCTTACTTAGCTACAGATGGATTACGAAAACAACAAAATCGACACTAGAAAAGAATTTACTGGAATCTGACAAAACAGCTATATGATCTGGACGATGATCTTGCTTATCTACCCCATAAGCGAATCCAGGTGCAAGATAAAATGAGAATACTGGAGAAGTCACAGGAAAAGGGTCTCAAATTCCACAGAGAAAAGACATTGATCATGAGAATAAGTGCCAGAAAAGCTAGCCAGACTGTACTCTGAAAAACACCCTTTGTGGACATACACATACGAGTGTTGGTAGCAACATAGACAAAGTAGGATGAACGAACAATGAAATCAAAATAATGTCACAGAAGGCAAGATGGACTTTCAGTATACTGGGAAATACATGGAGAGCAAAGTAAATCAAATCAACCAACACCCCTATAGGGTTTTTAACTCAAATGTAAAGTCTGTATGTTTAAGAAACACTGAAAAAAGACACTCAAGAACTTAAAGATCTTCGTTAATGGTTGTTTGCGCAGAACAGAAGAATTAAATCATGACATAAGAGATCAGTAATGAGGAACGAGGGAAATAACCGGGTTTATAAAACATACGAAGAACAGAAATAGAGATATCACACACGAAGAATACAGAAAACACGGAAAGAACTTAAAAGAATGACGCAAGTTAGAAGGACTAAATGAAGGCATACGTCCCACTCACAAGTATGAAATGGAAATTATCAAATGACTAGAGTAAAAGCCCGTCATATGACGGGAATTCAATTGAAAAGCACCAATACTTAACGGCAATTCTATTTATTCAAATACTTATGATAAAATAATGCTAGGTGTGAACATCCGGTTGCCCATCAGAAAAGCACCTTGATTTTCTGTTGTTTTAATTTGTACTTTTATATTGTTGTGATTTCTTGTTCAAGACAATGCGACATCCGTGAGAGAAAACTGACTCGATCAAAAAAATTCCAACATGTGCAAAAGTTTGCCCGTGAGATATGTTGATCGAAAATGCTAGAATGATTGGAAACTGGCGCCGCTTCAGGATGGATGGCAAATTCACATCGCTAGGGGTTAAGTCTCCTTTATTTGATTCCGATGAAACTTCTGCAGTTAGGAAATTGCGATGACATTATCGAATGATCAATCGTGTTCCATTGCACAATCCTTTTTTCGGATTCAAATTGCTGATCAGCATATCGATGGCCCCTTTTTTAAAATGGCAATGCATGAGGAGGCAAAGCTGATGGAGTGTGCGCATGAGGAAACTCGGCTGGATAGTTCATAACATCACTAGGATCTTCAGATACTATTTGATCGGAACTATAATAGATCTTTAACTGACCCGGAAGTTTTGTTATGATTTCTCTATTCAGATCTAAAGCCTCCTTATTCTTGGTGCACAAAATGACTCGTTGGAGGAAATAAACGTCCGTAGACATTAGGTGTACGTATTTATACACCTATAAACACTCGTATACATATATAATTCACTAAGGTGCTGACAGTGAGAATAGATATAAACATTTTCTTCCATTTATTTTATTCCCGTATTAAAAACCAAATAAACAAAGTCTGAACATGCACGCCGTTCACATGGCGCATGCGCACCAACCTTTGCGCACTTTTATTTGGCGAGGGTTACTATATTTGGGAGCGTTACAAACGGAAAGAATGACAGAATGAGCTGGAAAACTATATATAAGGACTAGTGTAAAAGCCCGTCATAAGACGGGAATGAAACTCAAAAGCACCAATACCTAACGGCAATTTTACTTATTCAAAAGTATTTTTTAAAACCACTGTGCATCACCATAGTACACGAACTACGTAGCAGCAGCGAGGATCCCAATGTGTGTATACGGGATCACACATTCTATAAATATATTTTTATGCACACCGTCATTTGCGCATTCTTCTTTGGTAACTGTTACTATTTTCGGGAGAGTACATATATGGGAAACAATACAATTAATGTCTAACTTTCAACCAAAGATAAATCCCTTAGCGTTACGCACTGACAGAAAAAGCTGGGATTTTATATATATAACATTTGAAGCTTGTTGCACCTTTTCAATCATTAAGTGAAGTTTTTCTAACTGTGGAACATTGTCGTAAATTTTAGATAGGTGATTTAGATAGATTCTGGTCCCGTCTGAATAGAACTAGAACAGGTGGTAACTCAGTGAGAGATAAAGGTAAAGAAATAGATTTCACGAGTGAAGTGGTGGAAAATGTAGAGTCTGTCCCTGGATTGAGAAGATCCTCTAGTCCAGCCTATCTTTTACGACTGTGATTTGTTTATAAGACAGTTTACCTTTCTGTATATATTTACATATACACTATAACCACTCACATACACACACACAGATAAGTGACGACAATTAGACGCACAAACATGAAACTATATTAATGGAGTAGGGATATTGGGACGAGCTGACCAACACAGGTAATAAAGTTTTATGTTAAGTTTATTTATCATAAAGAAAACTTCACAACATTTAGTATCAAATATAAAAATCATAGGTTACAGAATTAATAAAGAAATAGACACATGTGCGATTCCCTCGGTTGAGACAAGATCCCGTTAGAAGAAGATATTAACCCCCAAAAGGTCAAAGCTTAGCACTATGGTATAGAATTTGAATATACTGTCAAGAACAGAGTTTCGAATTAATCTATCCTGAAAGAAATGAATCGTATTAGCAAACATAAGAAGAAAAAAACAAAGTGAGTATAATGATTATACAATGGAAGAATTATTCACTCCTGCTTTCTCTCGCTCTGACAAACATGTGGCCACATTTCAATCTCGCTTACCTAATTGCTGATTTACAACGTCTGGAACAGGACTCTTTGGTATTGGTACACACAACAGATCTAGTGTTGGGTTTTTCTTTTTTGGCAAAACAAGCCCCAGTTCCTCAAATTTACTGATTAATCCTCTTATTTGGGGAACGCTTGCTTTGTTACTGTTTATTGAATCTGTTCATGTCACAGCAATTAGTCCAGTTAGGAAAACACTTTCGATATCTAATGTTCACAGTGTACAGTAGCTTGAAATATTAGATAGTTAAATAGAATGTCAGGTAGACAAATCTTTTCTGGATAAATCCTCTTCACAACACATTGGTCGGTAGTCGGGTAATGTTAAATTTGATAACTTCGCCACAGCGCGCTGAATGTAAATGAAAATAATGGAAAAGAAAGCTGGGTAGCTATATGTCCAGTTAAATTCTATCCATATAGTCTTTTATTGGTACTCTTTCTCTCTTTCTGGGTGAAACAAGAGGGCCAAACAGGTCAACCTCGAAGACCCGTTTTTTAATATAAGAATGTTTTTGGTACTGTTGGACTTATACCCGTTCTCTCTGATTCAGGTTTAGGCCACTGGTAGGTTTTGGGTTGTGACCCGTACTAGATTTATAGGAAGAAAATACAAACATTTAATCGCAATATAGTATTCTATCCCAACCTCGGTAACGGTATAATTTATAATTATCCACTCGGTTATTAACTTTAATTAGAAACCACAAGGGTATATCTTATTTTATCGATCTCATTAACCCATGAAATAAATTCTAGTCATTTACAAAAATACACATACAATGGATTAGAGATAAATATATATTTCGTCAGTACTACATTGCCTAGTGCATTTACTAGCCAATTAAATTATCTCTTTTCTCTTGGTGATAGCGAGTAATTAAATTAAACAATTTGCTATATGTTATTTTAATTCGCTAGTCAATTAACACCAAAAATCCTAGTGAAATATAAATGACGAACTTTAACAATTAAATCACTCAACACCGAAAATCTTAGTGAAATATAATGACGGACTTAACAATTAAATCACTCAAAAATGCTAGTATAAATATTTACCGCAACACAGAAATTTAAAACTATCTCCAACGAAAACTAAGAAACTCCACTAATACAAATGGTCTAGAAATCGAAGCTAGATGTTCTGAGAAATTCTTTGGCTACTAGCTAAACTGAGTTTAAAGGATGATGTATATATATAATTTAGGTAGAAATTCGCTAGCGATTGCCAGATTTCACGCCTTAACCCGTATTCTGGGCAAATCTGCGGTTCGATTCTGAATCAAATTTAAATTTTACACTTATGCCGACCGTAGACATCTCCAATGAACCACTAGTCATTTGATTACGTCTCGTCTGTAGCTAATTACGTTCACGAACGAACGATGCGGTCGGTAACTTGGTTATCCGCCCCTTATTCTACAATCGCTTAATTCCCCCTGAGAAAGAGCACTGATCAAAAGGTACGACTTTTGAATTATCGCTCTTGATTCTACAAATATACGACCCGTCCCCTCTCCCTACACGCGTCATAGTCTGACCTGTCACTATATCAACGGTTGCCAAATCGCTGGCGTTATAATTCAGTTAATGGCTCTTACTCACTAGCTGTTTACCTGTCCCGTCGTGGACTAGTTAATCGGTCTGTTTATAAACATTCCTAGTGCCTGTAAGACAATAGAGAAAAGAAAAAAATAGGCGTGGCTACAATATGAGTTTGGCAGATATAGAAGTACGAGGGTTCTGCGTTAACAAATCGTACATACTAATAAGAAAGCAACGTGGAAGCCAGGTGGGAGCAAAACGTGTTGATACGTGTAATCTATTTACATAACTCTGTCACAAACATTATTAAGAAATCTGTTTCGTATTATCTACGTCATATATATTTTGTTTCACGCTAACCACCATTTATAAAAGATCTGACTAATATTGTTCAACATGTTAAGATATTTGTTTTAATCTGCCTTACAGTCTATAACACGACACAAAACAATGTAAAAAGCTGGTCTCAAAGTTCAAGCTACATAACAATATTGGCTGAGATTTTCTTATAGCACACGTTACACAACAAATTTAGCTAAAGTTTGACCCACAACTCACACTACACAACAAATATGACTGAGGTTTGTCTCTAAGCTGACGCTAACGAACAAAACGTGTGTCTAAAAGCTCACGCTACACAACAAAAGTGGTTGACGTTTGTCTCAAAGCTCACGCTTGTCAAAAAATGACTAAACTTTGTCTCAAAGCTCACGCTAGTCAACAAATGACTAAACTTTGTCTCAAAGCTCACGCTAGGAAACAAATTACTAAAGTTTTTTTCTCAAAGCTGACGCTAGTCAACAAATTACTAAATTTTCTTCTCAAAGATCACGCTAGGAAACAAATTACTAAAGTTTTTTTTTCTCAAAGCTCGCGCTAGGAAACAAATGACTAACTTTTTTTCTCAAAGCTCAAGCTTCTCAACAAAAAGTGGCCTCTCTCAATGTTAGAATGTCGAGGCCATTTTAAGTATATACCATAATCAAAGAATAAAACTCCTAACTCTACATTGTCTAAGTTACAGTATAACAGCAGAATACAGTTCTTGCATCCACCCATAAAGACAAAGTTGTCTTCAGGTAAAATCAATATATGTTTGAGAGAAAGCGGACTCCTCATAAATTTTAAGGAGCTTGAAAGAAATCGTTGGATGCAGGTACTGGACGAAGACTATTGAGAAAATCAGAGTATACTGGGGCTTTCTTTTATGCGCAGTGTCTCTAGTATTTGTTGGCAGAATCTGTAAACTGAGTATGCAGCGTCGAGTGGCAAAGTGGTTACAGCGCTTGCTACTTGAGGCAAAGCAAACGGGTTCAAAAGTAGTCGCTCCAATCTAAATGAAGTGGAAGGTAGTCCCACTGCAGATACTACCGAAGGGGATGTAGGTGATAGAGACTTCACTATACTGGGTCTCACCTTTTGAGGTGGGGTGACAGGTTCCTTTTTTCGCTGCCTTAGCCTTCCCTAACTCAAGAATAGGCAGGTGCCCATTTACCTGGTTTCGAACCTGGTTAACTCTGCATAGAGATGCAAACACTCTAACCTCTCTGTCACTCAACGCACTAGTCTATCCAGCACTATAAATAGATACCTGACTCCGCTCTTGAGTTTAGAGAAAGCAAAACCAAAGTGAACTGGTTAACTCAACTCATAAACTCAACTTTGTCCGTACTACATGTGAAGTCTCTAACACTTCACTCCCCTACAACAGCTTTTGCTACATGACTACCTTTCCTTACTGTATCAGGCATCCAATCAGATTTTGTTTTGAAATCATGACAGATCTGACGCGATTTAAAAACCTGACAGTTTTTAATCTAGAAAAATCTATTTTATATGATAAAAACAGCCGCTTCAACCTAGTTGTCTGCTAGAACACAACACTTTCCATGACTTAACTATATCGTTTGGATCACGAAGTGTAGGTAAACTGACGAGTCTAGCCTGCTGTGAGTGCTGCATTTTTATGCTCAAAAGAATGAAAAGAAATATCAAACCAAGAACCCAGACCTTGTCAAACCGTATGCCCTACGGGTGATGTTTGAGGCAGCAAATTTATGTAGATAAGGCAGTAAAATTTTGACATCTGTAATTAAGTGAGGGCGCTGGTGAGAGATCCCAGGTGCGGGCACAGACTGGGGTTTACATATACGATAAGGTAGGGTGATAGAAAAGATATTTTCAAGCTGGGTAATCGGCTTCTTCATTTATTTGTAGTCAGTGGTGTTATTAGTTGCTTTACGATCCCTACTCTCTCGGCCAGACTGCAGTGATGCAGCCTGTTTCCAGGACCACTACTTGGAGGTGGAGTAGGGTCTTGGTCAGCTCTGGTTCGCTAACCCTGACGCAAGCAGTCAAGCTACGAGTCGCTGACTGCATTCCTCACTTTTGCTGCGTCTTCGGTCCCACCGTGGGATTCCTACACAATGACTGTCTTGTAATACTATCAGCATGTTTAACAAATGTGTGTCCTATCCAATACCAATTAATTTTCCTCACTTCTTGTTCCACTAGTATTTTTAAAGCGCCTGGTTATTTCCATCACTCACATTGGTGATCTAGTCCAGAGTGGTCCAACTTATTCTACCCCGAGGGCCACATAAACCAAAAATTTAAAGTTCGCGGGCCATTCATAGTTAACTTCGTTTTTCATAGTTAACTTGTACCTACGAGGGGCATTCAGAAAGTAATGCACCACATCGTATTTCTCAGCTAATAATGAAGATAGAAGCATGACATTTTGCACACTTCAAATATGGCATGTGCCAATTGTGTGCACCAAATTGTACCGCAACCGGCCAAATAATACGGCTGCCCTAAACCGTTAAAATGGAAATGTTAGCAACTTGCGTTATAAGCAGCGAATTGTGATAGAATTTCTCGTTGCAGAGAAGGAAACTGTTGTGAATATTCACAAGCGTCTATGTGATGTGTATGGAAGTTTTGCAGTCGACAGGAGTACAGTGAGTCGCTGGGTTCAGAGATTCAAAGAATCAGGAAGTGGAGATACGGAGCTGCTTGATCGGCCGCGCTGTGGACGTCCTGCCACAGCCACCAACGCAGAAATGTTGAAATGCGCTGAGGGCATTATTCTTACTGATAGGCGAATCACTACTCAACAATTGGCCTTACAGCTGTCAGTCAGCATTGGTAGTGCAAATGCAGTTATAAAAACTCTCGGATTTTCTAAGGTTTGCGCAAGATGGGTTCCTCGAAGTCTCACAAATTACCACCGATTGCAAAAGAAAGCAATTTCTTCTGAATTGTTGGAGCGTTTCAATGCTGATGGAGTGAACTTTTTGGCTAAGATCGTTATAGGTGACGAAACCTGGGAACATCATTTTGAACCTGAGACGAAAAGACAGTCAATAGAGTGGCATCATCCACAATTACCACGAAGAAAGAAATTCAAGACAATTCCTTCAGCTGGAAAGGTCATGATCACTGTCTTTTGGGACATTGAAGGTGTGATTCTTGTGGACGTTATGCCAAGAGGAGAGACAATCAATTCGCAGGCTTACATTAAGACATTGAAAAAACTCAATCAGCGTTTTCGCAGAGTTCGGCCGCGCAAGAACCCAGCAGACCTGCTTCTCCTTCACGACAATGCGCGCCCTTACACAAGTCTGGCAACACGGGAAGCAATTACCAAATTGGGTTGGACTGTACTACCCCATCCATCCACCCTATAGTCCCGATTTGGCACCCTCTGATTTTCATCTATTTGGTCCACTTAAAGATGCACTCCGTGGGGCAAGGTTTGAAGATGATGAAAAACAGCTCCCTCGTACTTTTCCTGCTGGCTGGAGCAAGCGGACAAGTAGGCGTAAGTGGTAAACAGAAAGGAAACGTCAATAGGTGAACGAAACAGCCTCATCGAGCATGCCATCAAAGCATAAGAGGGTAAATAAAGGTGATCCACCACTGCCCAAAAGCGATGTGGAGATGATACTTCATCTGATACACAAGACTAATATAATATATTTGTCTACATGAGAAGTTAACATTAGCAATGCTTAGCTTTCCCTTCACACAGTGCTATAGAATAGTAACGGAGTCCTAAAGCAGATACTGCCTTTGGGGAGTCAAGTGTTAGAGACTTCACGATACTAGGTCCAGCTTTATGGGGCGGGGTATAAAACACTCATCTTACATGACAGTTCTTAGTATAAAACATCACTAAAAACATGCTTCCCATCACACACAACACATTTTACAGTGTTGGCCCCAACTTACAACCGGCTCTTTGTATTAAAAACTTATTTTCAACACCAGCGTTACACTATCGGACATCTCAGTTTGAAATATCACTTTGAATGCCGGCGTTACACTATGAACTCTCATTTTAAAATATGACACAACCTTCACTTTACGCTAGCGGCCCTCAAACATCACATATAACATACTTATATAACATACTTATTACATAATCAGCCCCCAGCATACAACAACACTTACAGTACCCGTGTCACACTTACAGCTCTTAATATAAAACACAACACTGAAATTACACATATAAGCTCTCACTATAAAATATCCCATATATCTAAGTTAGACTATCGGTTCTCGGTACAATTCACAGCATACAATAACAAAATGTATATTATAAGAAGAATTCCACACAGCAAACATTTTACACAGTTAGTCCTCGTGTTAACATCCTGTTTGGGAGTCTTTCATTGTGGCCTAAGTTTGCTATTGTTGTGTTGTTCGTTGTTGTAGCTTACATCTGATGTTAATTAGCAGCATCTGTCTGTTGCTGCAGTCAAACATATTTATTTCATGCGGTAATCCCACAAATTTTTCAACCTTTATTTCAGACGAATTTTTTAGTCTAGTTACCAGTGGCGTAACTACAGTTTAAGGGGCCCTTGGACACAAACTAAGTAGGGTTCTACTTATATAATGGGGTCAATAACTATAATCAATATACGTCACATCGGTATCAATAATGTAACTACTCACTTCATCATCATCATCGACGTCACCATGATTATCTTTCAGCTCGTTAAGGACAATAGGCCTTCAACAGTGTTGTGACAGGGCCTCCTGCCCCGTGCCATCCGCTAAAAATCTGTCCATGTCTTCTTTGTCCATTTCGTTTTTGTCTCCAGAAACTGGGATTTGTTATGATGTTTAACACAGGAACAAAGGAAATTAAAAGGGTATATATATACAGGTGAGAGCCACTTCAGACCATTACTTTCCTGGGCCCTCTTGATGTTGGGGCCCCTGGGACGTGCCCGGTGCACCCGGGTGGAAGTTACGCCACTGCTAGTCCCCTAGTTCAAGCTGTGAGGGAATAAACGCTAGCAATTAAGTACTGACGTACAGCATACAAATAAATTTTCCTACAGGTGGCTAACTCAAGGTTTTAAAAAATATTTCCTGAACCATAAAACAAGAGGCACTAAGTTAAGGAAACAAAATCATTTTGAAAACAGTTATTACATAAAAAAAAGCAAAAAATTTAATATCTTAGAGGGAAACATTTCTTTATATGGTCCTGGAGCATTTAAGAGAAATACCAAATCTTGTATAGCATCCTTGGTCACAAAAACAAAAAAAAACGTAATGCACTTTATTTTACTTTAAGCAAACGATAAAAGAGGTCAAGGTAGTCACAATGTAGAAACTGCCGTAGCGGAGTGATGTTTAGAGACCTCGATATACCAGCTTCGACCGGAAAGGGGGGGAGGGGGGGGGGGGGGGGCGGAGGGGGGGGGGGGGCGGGGGGGGGGGGGGGGGGGGGGGGGGTGGGGGGGGGAGGGGGGGGGGGGGGGGGCGGGGGGGGGGGGGGGGGGGGGGGGGGGGGGGGGGGGGGGGGGGGGGGGGGGGGGGGGGGGGGGGGGGGGGGGGGGAATCCAGTTCCCTTCCTCGCTACGTTTGTCTTCCCTAACTCGAGAGCAGAGTCAGGTACCCATTTACAGCTTAGTAGACAACCAGAAGATGCAGTAAAATAAAATATTGTAAATACGATTTGAATTTTCTTTGCAGCTGGGACACAATGTTTTAATGGTCAACATTTTCATATCCTTTTGTTCACTGCTACCAAACTGGCATGGTTCTATAAATATACTACTGGACAAAAGTTAAGGGCCACCATTCAGTTTAGACAAGGTTTATATAATTGATTGGCAAACTGTAAAGACAAGTGAAAATGTCATTAAAACTGAGCTCAGAGAAATGTGTATATATTTCTGTGTGCACTAGGTTAATTTTTTTTTAAATGTCCAAAAACTGGGTCACTTTAACCCGCACGTGAAAATTGCCATTGTTGCTGCAAAAACTCGTGGTTTTTTGCAACACGCCCCACTAGTTCAAAAGGTGAAAAAGTGAGTTGAATTTGAATGCACGTGGAAAATGATCATCGGTAAAGAGTGTTCACCGTTGGTATGCAATAAATCAGTATGACAAGTGGTCGAAATGATCACTGCATTAGCCATGCCACCAGGGCCGGCTCTACCGACGGTGCAACACGTGCATTTGCACGGCGCGGCAAGCTTTGGGTGGCGGCAAAAAATCTTTTTACTTATTTTTACAATCCCGCCAAAATATTCCGCCTAGGAGCAGCACTGGTGTAATGGTTACCACACGGCGCTAGCGATCAGGTGTTCAAGGTTCAAGCCCGGGCGCGGGCATTTGTAGGAGTGTCATCGACCGGGATTTTGACTGAATAACATGAACTGCTGAAATAAACCCTCTGTGGATGGTGTCACGGAGTGTTCGAAGGTTTCGTCTAGATTATTTTCGTCTGTTCTTTAGCTGTTTTTCAAGTCTTCACTAATAGTTCTGCCACACGATCCTAATGCTATCTTCTCCTACAAAGGCACTAAAAGGTATTTCTTTAGAGACGTCAGTACAATTTATTCGCTTGGTCGAAACCACAGTGGTTCCCAGAGGATTATATTTCCGTGTTTAGTTGTCAACTGAAGACCGCCACGATAAATCTTCCGGCATGGCTGAACGAGAAACGGGAATTAATTAACTTGGCGTGGGAATCAGGAATTTATTTTTTTATCGACCGTTCTATGTTGGCGGCTCGAATGTTTCAGTTGTTTTCGAGTGTGCATTCAAGGAAGTTGATTTTGCTCAGTGCTAGTGCGCTATGTGTTACAGTGATAAATAAGTTTTTTAAACGTTTTATGGAAATTAGTACAGTGCTTCAGCCTCCATTCATTACTAAATAATACATTTTATTGTAGGGTTTATTACAACAGTTTTAATATTCAAATAGAAATAATGTCCGATAAAAGAAAAAAAAACTATCAGGTGCCGAATATCGGAAACGGAAACTGGAAAAAGAACGCGATATTCAAAAACATAGCGAGGCTTTACATAAATATCTAAAAACTGAAACAGCTGATGTAGGACAGAAGAAAATAAGCAAATGTACCGAAACAAATGATTCTGAGCTCATGGCAAGTGTAGCAAAGTTAGATTTTGCTGGGGAGGTTATGATGGTATCCTAAAAAGAATGAAATCCGTGCATGCATAAACCGTGTGAGGTCAAGCACATGTAGGCCCCTGACTCTAAAAAATGATAATGATGAATTATGTGCAGGGAACCTAACGCTACCTCCCTAGATCTCACACGGTCACTCTTGTGACTCTAGTGTATGGTGTATGATGTACCTAGTGTCTAGGGGAGAAATGAAATGATGGTACACAACACAAAAACACTTTAAGTTACTATGAGGAAGTGAATAAAAACTGTGGTTAAGTTTTTCTTTAAATTAATTTTTTTGTACCAATTTATTTTGCCTGTCCAGTCATATCGTTTGGACAGGTCTTTGAAAATGAGGACAAGATAGTTTACATAAAAGATTAACTAAAATTGTGTGGACAATCTGCCCAAATACTACAATGTTATTATATGTATTTCCTATTTGAATGTTCACAGCTTAAATTTATTCTTCTAAGAGAGAGAGTCACTGTGTATGAGGGGCTGTAATGTCATCATACCCCACAAAAGTCCTGAGTATGACTTGAATTACCAAGGTTTATTTAAACCGAAACTGTCAGATGTACCCAGGTCCTTAACATATCACCTGGGGTTTCCCGTTGAAAGATAAGATATTGTGTAGTTGCAGAAATATCGATATCACGTCACACATCCAAGCTCCTGCTGTTATCTCTTGACAGCATATGTAAAGTGTAGGAGACTTCTTGGCGTAATCGTCACTCCTCAGGTTTCCTGTCACCAGCTGGCAACAGGAAACGAAACCTCTGCAACAAAAGGACACCCTGGCCTTTTACATCTGATCACTTATTCTTTTATTTAATTTCATACGTGGGTATGGGGTCAGCCTCGCGTGCATTTCAGGTGCACTCATCCCCTAATTTCTCATGACTCCCACCTTGCTGTGACCACCCCTCAGGTCCCTATGGCAGATACGTCACTGTACGTTTACATAGTTTTCCTCAATAATATAATGTGGGGTAACCACATTTCCTTTTATATATTTTTCTCATCTTTTCTTTTTAAATATAAATGCTTCAGGTATGTTGAACAGTGTTCATGGAACACAGAGGCTTATTAATATGCTCTAATACAATAATATTCAAACATAATCATGACAACATACATTAGTTAGATACATTTCAACGTGAGGACTCAACAATGTCTGCTCCCGGCACGTCCTTCACTTTTTCCCAATAGCAGTATCTAACTTTGGTAATGGGATTAAACATATTAAATTCTTAAAGCATCCTTACCACAAATAAGAAATATAAACAAATGACGCTGACTTTGCAAAGAAATGGCCTCAGTTTCCTCTGCTCCGTCCAGACTGTGAAATACTCATATAGTTATTTACTTTACTTTTAAATTTAACACAGCTGTTCTCAGCGTATCTGAATAAAATTACAGTTCAACTGGCAATGAATAGTGAAAGCTTTTTGATAATATTTAGTAGCACTGGCCAATCGAAAGCTTGCGACTACCAGAATTCAAATGCAGTTTTTTGAAAAACCAAAATAATTCCAAACATACTCTGCGTCTGGTAGTCGATTGGCCAGTCCGCTTTAGTTATGCCAATGCAAAACGATGTTAGTTTTTGGTAACAATTTTCCTACCGCTCCCCTCTCCTTCTATACTCTTGTTACCCAAGCTAATTTGAATTTCCTCAATGCCTCTCTTCTAAGCCGGTGTCCCCACTAACGTTAAGAAAAAACAAAGCAGGAACAACAGTCTGTCTGGTCGTGCGTTCGTAGACATTTAGTATTTTCTCAACAATTTGGGTAATACTGGGACTATCATATTATTTAAAACATATTCTTGCTCAGTGAATTCTAAGCTATACTACCATATATTTTTTATGTTCAGTTTCATTATGGTTTTAGATTTTCAATTTTGTCACCGGTCATCGTCAAATAAATATTTTACACAAGACGGCCATCTTCCCCTCTCGCTATCTCGCTAGCATGTATTTTTCAAATAACTAGCTTGTTTTTGTGACGTCAGAAACATTACCGCGAGGAGGCAATAAAATTGTCTGCGTGTTTTGCCTCTCTTGGCTTTGTCGCCACGTGTATATACGCATGGCAGAATGTGTCAGGCTAAGCGGGGTTGTGCATGGCGTGTTAAGAATTGGCGTTAATAATTTGTATTGTATCGTGTAACACTACCAAAAAATTTAAGGATTACTACTAAATTTGCTTTAAATTAGACAGAATACGTTAATTCAGATAGTTATTTTGCGGCACACTTCCTCCAAATTGTTAATTATAAGTCTTGGCTGCAAAGTGTATGCAGCAGATCTGGTAAAATGTTAGTAGTACGTTTTCGAAACCGAAACTAAAACGCGTGTTAGATTTTTACCGTGGAATCGTTCTATAGGCTTTAGCACTGCACAAAAGGCAGCGTTGCTGGCGTGTGAGAGCATCACCGTCAGACACAATAGGGCTGTTTTATATATTATCATTTTATGACTAAAATCTTACTGAAATAAGCGATTATTCTCGCAGATTTTACTACACACCTCCCATCCTAAAACATGCAATCATTAGCAGGTTATAATCTGCGAGATAACTTAGCTCAATGAAGTCTTACGCATTTTTCTGATCTTCATCATAAGGATGTCTGCTCAAAAAGTCTGCGCCTACGTTCCGAGGGCCGGGAATGTATTCTATCAGAAATGAGTATGGCTGCAATAACAAGGACCATCTCAATAATCTGGAATTTTCATGCTTGGCCTGTGACAGGAATACGAGTGGTGAATGATCCGTTTGGACCACAAATGTCCTGCCATATAAATAAATCTGGAATTTCTTTATCGCCCATATCAAAGCCAGACATTCTTTTTCACTTGTTGAATAATTTTTTTTCCGCCTTGTTCAACTTGCGGCTTGCATAAGCGACTGGGTTCAATTCCCCATCCTGTGAGGAGGACCTTTGCAACAATGTAGCGCCTAGGCCCACATTGCTTGCGTCACTTCTCACGATAAATTCTTGATTCAAGTCAGGCAATTGAAATACTGGACTGCTTGTAAGTTTCTCTTTTAACTCCTGGTAAGCCAATTCACACTGTGCTGACCAATTTATTGTATCAGGCTGACCTTTGCGAGTTAAATCCGTCAGAGGAGCACATATAGAGTTAAAATTTTTGATGTACTTTTGGTAGAAACCACACAACGACACGAAAGATCTCACATCTTTCTTTGTTTGTGGCCTAGGGGCTCTTTTCAGTTTCTCCAGATTCTTGGGATCAGGGGTCATGCTACCCTGGTGTACAGTATGTCCCAAGAATTCCAACTCTTTACAACCAATACAACATTTTGTTGGCCTAGCGGTTAAGTTAGCCTCTCTGAGTCTATCAAACAGCATATTCAAAGAGGTAACGTGTTCCTCAAATGTTTCCGTAGCAATGAGGATATCGTCCATAAAATTCGAAATACATGGATTTTTCAGGGGATCCAATAATTTTCGCATCATCCTTGAAAACACACTCGGGGCATTTTTCAACCCAAACGGTAACATGTTGAACTCATAATGACCTTCCGAGGTGCTAAATGCTAAAAAAGGTCGAACCTCAGGCTTTACTGGAATTTGGTAATAGCCTTTGCTAAGATCCACCTTAGAAAAATATTTTGCCTTGTTCAGCCTGGCAAATAGTTGAGTAGTATCATGTAAAGGATCCACCTGACCTTCTGTGACAGCATTCAGTTTCCTGTAATCTATGCACAGTCTATGTTCTCCCGATGGTTTCCGCAACAAAACCACACAGGAACTATAAGGAGACTCACTGTGAGAAATAATCCCTTCTTGTAACAAATAATCAATCTCCTCTTTCAAAGCTTTTTCTTTTTCCTTAGCAAAACGAATAGAATAGGGCCTCATACAGATAGGTGCTGGGTCTAGTAGTTTCATATCATATTCCAACAAATTGGTGTGCCCCGGTTTATCCGTTAACACATCTGTATGTTTCTCAAGGACCTGTTGAACCTTCTCCCTCTGTCCTTTTGTCAGGTGATTACTGATCTTCACCTGGGCAAACGTTTCACTGGGTTTCAGTGGATATTCGAATGAGGAGAGAGGGTCATTTTTCATTTCGGTTGCAATAGACAAAGCCAATAGGTGTGTTCCTTCCTGGATTTGTCTGTCCAGATATTTCTTCAAAAGGTTCACATAATAGACTTTTTCCTTTCCCATTTTGTCTATCTTATAATTTGTTCTGGATACCTTTTCCAAAACTGTGTATGGCCCTTGCCATCCGATCTGAAGTTTATTGTTGCTGCCTGGCAATAGAAGAAGTACCTTCTCCCCTACAGCAAGTTCCCTATCCTTAGCTTTCTTATTATAGTAAGCCGCATGCTTTTTCCTGGCTTGTCTCAAATTATCATTTGCCAGTTTCCAACTTGTTTTTAAACGAGTGGTCAGTTCGTTCACATATTGATAAGATGAGGTAAAGTCTCCTCTGCCTTCTCATCTGTCCAGGTCCTTAACAAATTACATGTGGACTTTTAATTTTTCTGACATATTATTCAGGGCACCTGTCAGGTCGTTTACATTAGAAGCTTTGTTTTGTGGACGTTTCTTCCTTGTGTCATCACACAGGAATCTACCAGTACCGATTCTTTTCCTGGGGTTTTCTCCCCACTTTGAGTTCATTGTGAGAGATCTTCTCTCTCTTTTATCTTCCTCCAGTTTACATAAGTCCGACCGAGGGATTGTCGGCTTATCCTGGGGTATAACCGTTCTTTGTACTCGCTGCATAGTGGCCATTGTAAAACATTCGAGTGAAGACTGTCTGTGAAAAGGGGGTTCCCATTCCCCTTGGTCAACATTATTATAATTATTTTTCTTTCCAGGCCTAAGTTTGCCCTGTGGCGTGTCTAGGTCCTGATTCATTTTCCCACGTGTGGGTGTTCCCTCTTTATTTTCTGGCCCAGGTTTGCCATAAGCTTCTCTTGCATTTGGTTATTATTTTTCCACCCTGTGGAATATTTCTAGCTGCACTGTTCGCAGTCCTCGACAAATTTTCTTATGTCTTCAACTTCTCCGGGCCAGAAATATCCAACCGATGTTCTTTGGCATGTGGTACCCATCTTCTGGTGTTCACCATCTAGAACATGTGTTTGTCTCATAACTCGTGCCCTATATTTCGATGGCACTACTACCTGTCCACACCCGGATAATCCTGCTTTATCCGCCCTGCAAAGCAGTCCATCGTCCAAATAGAAGTCTCCTTTCCTAGGAGGGGTATGGAGTTTTTGGAGTTTCTCAAAACACGGCTTCAGTGACCTATCTTCAGCCTGTGCCTTTCTCCACTGTTTACGAGACATTGTTTTTGGTGGTTCCTCCTCTTTTCTAGGAGTCGACCTGACCTGAAGCGTGGCCATTACTACAGGTTTCCTTCTACAATTTTCGGTGTTATGGTTGTCCATCCTACACCGGCTACAATATAATCTACTTTGATGAAAAGGTTTTCTTTCATCATTCCTTCTGTCATTGAAATGTGAGGTTTTATTTTTAAAATCATTCCGAGGCCTATCAAAGTTCTGCTTATTTCTGTTATCATATTTATTATGGTTTTGAGGAGCCTTATACTGATCTACTGGTCTTTTCTTGATACCAGCTACCTCTGCCTGGGCTGCCTGATACCTCTCAGCGACATTTATGATCTCACCCAGCCTCTCCGCGCCCTGTTCCATGAGAAATTTTCTCATGTCTGGAGCCATGGACTCTCTCATCTGTTCAATGAGTATCATCTCTTTGAGATCTTGAGTTTTCCCCAAAGAAGCCCATTTCTCCATATACGTCTCCAACCGGGCGGAGAACTGGTGATAGGTCTCACCCGACAGTAGCCTGGCATTCCTAAATTTCTTTCTATAAAACTCTCCGTTCTTTTCGTATCTTAACAGAAGAGCCTGCTTCACCATGTCATAGTTGTCTTGGTCATCCCTGCTCATTTTGGAAAACACTTCATAAGCTGTTCCCCGAAGACCCTGAGACAACTTTACACCCCATTTTTCTCTTTCTAACCCATACGTAGTGGCTAATATTTCGTATCTGCTTAAATACGACTCAATGTCATCATCCTTTTCCACAAAGTACTCTAAATGGAACCCCATGGCTGATGATGAGGCCCCCTGGCTTGCAGCTGAGTCGGAAGTGGATGAGCTAGTTCCATTTTCAGGAGCATGGCCTTGCAGCTGTAACTCCCTTAGTCGTATCTCATGCTCCCTCTGTAATCTTTTTTCTTCTGCTTCTGCTTCCCTCTGCAGTCGTTTTTCTTCTCTTTCTGCCTCCAATTTCCTTTCTTCTTTCTCAGCCTCAAGTTTCTTTGCCTCAGCCTCAAGTTTCTTTGCCTCAGCCTCAAGTTTCTTTTCCTCCAACTGCAGCCTCCTAATCTCAGCCTCCCTATCAGCCTCTAATTTCTTAGTCTCCCTAGCATCTTCTAATTGCATTTTCCTTTCCTCAGCTAACCTATGTTCTTCCCTAGTAATAAATTTATCACATTCTGAGGTGACATAGTCAATTAAGATTTGACCCTCCATATTCATTTCTTTTGCAGTCTGAACAGCCGCAGATCGAAACTTGGCCAGATCTGCCATTCTGATAAATGCAAAATGTTCTAACACAGTTTCTAAATAAGTATAATTTTTATCTAATTAAATCTGGGTTCTGATAGTTTCTTGACTTCCCAAATCTTGGGCAATAATGATTATGGGGATTCCCTGGGACAATAGAATGTTGTTTATGCTAAGACCCAGACCCCAATGTATGTAGTACTAGGAGAAATTCAAATCCCGGACGAGCCCCAAATTTATGTAGCAAAGTTAGATTTTGCTGGGGAGGTTATGATGGTATCCTAAAAAGAATGAAATCCGTGTATGCATAAACCGTGTGAGGTCAAGCACATGTAGGCCCCTGACTCTAAATAATGATGATGATGAATTATGTGCAGGGAACCTAACGCTACCTCCCTAGATCTCACACGGTCACTCTTGTGGCTCTAGTGTATGGTGTATGATGTACCTAGTGTCTAGGGGAGAAATGAAATGATGGTACACAACACAAAAACACTAAGTTACTATGAGGAAGTGAATAAAAACTGTGGTTAAGTTTTTCTTTAAATTAATTTTTTTGTACCAATTTATTTTGCCTGTCCAGTCATATCGTTTGGACAGGTCTTTGAAAATGAGGACAAGATAGTTTACATAAAAGATTAACTAAAATTGTGTGGACAATCTGCCCAAATACTACAATGTTATTATATGTATTTCCTATTTGAATGTTCACAGCTTAAATTTATTCTTCTAAGAGAGAGAGTCACTGTGTATGAGGGGCTGTAATGTCATCATACCCCACAAAAGTCCTGAGTATGACTTGAATTACCAAGGTTTATTTAAACCGAAACTGTCAGATGTACCCAGGTCCTTAACATATCACCTGGGGTTTCCCGTTAAAAGATAAGATATTGTGTAGTTGCAGAAATATCGATATCACGTCACACATCCAAGCTCCTGCTGTTATCTCTTGACAGCATATGTAAAGTGTAGGAGACTTCTTGGTGTAATCGTCACTCCTCATGTTTCCTGTCACCAGCTGGCAACAGGAAACGAAACCTCTGCAACAAAAGGACACCCTGGCCTTTTACATCTGATCACTTATTCTTTTATTTAATTTCATACGTGGGTATGGGGTCAGCCTCGCGTGCATTTCAGGTGCACTCATCCCCTAATTTCTCATGACTCCCACCTTGCTGTAACCACCCCTCAGGTCCCTATGGCAGATACGCCACTGTACGTTTACATAGTTTTCCTCAATAATATAATGTGGGGTAACCACATTTCCTTTTATATATTTTTCTTATCTTTTCTTTTTAAATATAAATGCTTCAGGCATGTTGAACAGTGTTCATGGAACACAGAGGCTTATTAATATGCTCTAATACAATAATATTCAAACATAATCATGACAACATACATTAGTTAGATACACTTCAACATGAGGACTCAACAATGTCTGCTCCCGGCACGTCCTTCACTTTTTCCCAATAGCAGTATCTAACTTTGGTAATGGTATTAAACATATTAAATTCCTAAAGCATCCTTACCACAAATCAAGAAATATAAACAAATGACGCTGACTTTGCAAAGAAATGGCCTCAGTTTCCTCTGCTCCGTCCAGACTGTGAAATACTCATATAGTTATTTACTTTACTTTTAAATTTAACACAGCTGTTCTCAGTGTATCTGAAGAAAATTACAGTTCAACTGGCAATGAATAGTGAAAGCTTTTTGATAATATTTAGTAGCACTGGCCAATTGAAAGCTTGCGACTACCAGAATTCAAATGCAGTTTTTTGAAAAACCAAAATAATTCCAAACATACTCTGCGTCTGGTAGTCGATTGGCCAGTCCGCTTTAGTTATGCCAATGCAAAACGATGTTAATTTTTGGTAACAATTTTCCTACCGCTCCCCTCTCCTTCTATACTCTTGTTACCCAAGCTAATTTGAATTTCCTCAATGCCTCTCTTCTAAGCCGGTGTCTGTTACGTGCACTCTTTGATATCTTGCAATATAATACATTTGTATGCTTGTTATGTTCGCAAATATTTTGTAAACAAAATAGATACTTTTTAGTGCTTAGGGAAAAGTCATTATTGAGTTACTTCCCTTGAAAGGAGTTTCAGATCGAACTCCGCGGATGAATCCAGTTTTACTGCGATTTATTCTTTGTTTGGGTAGAAATAGATTGTTCTTGCTTCAGTATATCTATGGCCTGAATTTATGTGTAGTGTTTGTATAGGTAGGACGAGTCTGTCTTATATCTGTATATCTTTACATATCTAAGTCGAACTATATGTTCTTTGTCGCTAGAAAGGTCAAAGGCTGTTCAGCGGATGTGTGGCTAGAGAGGTGATTTGGCTTCGCCCTGATGATGGGGGGCTGTCGTGTTTTTCTGTATCGGCTTGTCGCCGGAAAAAGTGATCGATATATGTGTAGGGGAAAGTGATAGTCGTCTAGACCTATCGTGTATGCTTTACCCCAGTGTTTATTCTTATTGCCAAGGAATGGCAGAATCATATTTCTGATACCAAGGTAACAAAAGCACTTCTTATGAACTCTCTTACGAAGCCATCGTTTTCGATAAGCAGACGCACGATTTGTACGTCTGAGGGAATATTTAACTGGATGAAGATGTCATTCATTTCTAGCAGCACCATATTGTATGTTGAAGTCCATTGCATCATGATAGAATCTACAGAGCAATGAGAATATTTAATGTAGGATTAACTTTGATACAGATTCCAGTTTGTATCCTAAAGTGAGTGACAGCTCACGACAGCAGCCATCTTGTATCCAAATATTTTGTGACTTTCAAGAAGAGAAAAGGGATGCCCCGTACTATCGCTTGATGAGTCCAGAGATCACTGCTACAGATGAGAACCCATTACTAGCGGTTCAATATGATTACATGAAAAATATGTGCTGAACATTATTTAAAGGAATCTTCGCTAGACGAGGTTAGGTCTAGAAGCCATCTTGAATATTGTTTATAGACTGACGTGCTTTGTCAGTAAACTCAGATGATATATATATATGGGCAATACTGAGTGCTTGTCTACTGACATTCCATTGTGCTATTATGCAACGAGTGCCCATGTATCATTGCAAGACCATTTATCAATTGTACCATGATGTATTATGCCAACCTGTGATTTGTCACTGTATCCGTGCTGTCGAATGTGTACGTCCAATTAAACTGTAACAAAAAGTACACAGCAGTTGGCGTCGATGACTTCCAGCCATACATGAGTGAGAAAAAGAACATTTATCAACTCTTCGAACTCTTTCATCATTCGCGTATTATACTCTCACTCTATGTCTACACACCACTGCATAGGTCGAGTTGATATTCCTATTCCTAACAACCACTCTGACGAGCAACGCTGGGGCCAACAACAAGTCTTTAACATTGGAGCTTCCACAGACCACCATACCTCTTAACACTGTGGTCCTGTAAATAGTTGATGTCAGTGTGAACAAGGAGCAATACATCTTCATATCTATACACCATTCAACCGTATATATAGAAACAGCATTTAACTCTGGTGGAATTCAACAAAAAGAGGTTATTTAACAGTGTCCCCACTAACGTTAAGAAAAACAAAGCAGGAACAACAGTCTGTCTGGCCGTGCGTTCGTAGACATTTAGTATTTTCTCAACAATTTGGGTAATACTGGGACTATCATATTATTTAAAACATATTCTTGCTCAGTGAATTCTAAGCTATACTACCATATATTTTTTATGTTCAGTTTCATTATGGTTTTAGATTTTCAATTTTGTCTCCGGTCATCGTCAAATAAAATAAAATTATCTGCGTGTTTTGCCTCTCTTGGCTTTGTCGCCACGTGTATATATGCATGGCAGAATGTGTCAGGCTAAGCGGGGTTGTGCATGGCGGGTTAAGAATTGGCGTTAATAATTTGTATTGTATCGTGTAACACTACCAAAAAATGTAAGGATTACTACTAAATTTGCGTTAAAGTTGACAGAATACGTTAATTCAGATAGTTATTTTGCGGCACACTTCCTCCAAATCGTTAATTATAAGTCTTGGCTGCAAAGTGTATGCAGCATATCTGGTAAAATGTTAGTAGTACGTTTTTGAAATCGAAACTAAAACGCGTGTTAGATTTTTACCGTGGAATCGTTCTATAGGCTTTAGCACTGCACAAAAGGCAGCGTTGCTGGCGTGTGAGAGCATCACCGTCAGACACAATAGGGCTGTTTTATATATTATCATTTTATGACTAAAATCTTACTGAAATGAGCGATTATTCTCGCAGATTTTACTACAGCAAATACTTCTAACTCGGACCCCAGTAACGTAGATATTACTAACAATGTCGAAAATGAGACTGATTTGACCGTTTCCAATTCCAGAGATTTAAGTGATGAACTTGACAGGTACACTGATCCGGCAAGATGGAATCCTTCTTTAAGCCTTACCGAAAGACTGGAAATCGTAAAAAAAAGGCCTGTCAGAGAGACCAAAAAATGAGTTCGTTTTTCCGCGCAGCTCTAATGGTCGGAAATTTTGACTAAATTTTAATACTAGGGAGCTAAGCAATGGAGAACATATTAATCGATCATGGTTAGTGTATTCAAAAGAAAAAGATTCTGTATTTTGTTTCTGCTGTAAGTTGTTTTTCTGTAATAAAATGTCACTCACTACTGATGGCTATAATGATTGGGGTCATTTGTATGTGTATCTTAATGAACACGAAAAATCTAAAAACCACTTGGAGTCCCTGATAAATCTTATTTCTTGCACCAGATTGACATGGACTGTTTTTTTTTATATTGCTCGTCCAGTCACAATGTTCTGTAAATGGGTCAGATTACCGACTGTTGGGGCCCTGACAAGGTGTACTGTTAAGTGCGTATATTCTGATGCAATGGGTGAGTGTGCACATCAATAATGACAAACGCGAATGGATGACAGTTCGACAGGTTTACAGGACACTCACTCCAATCACAGGTGGAAGTCAAGGATGGCTGGACTACTGTGGTCGTTTCATACTGTTTAATAGGACGCACACACTTAGACAGTACGTGTATAGTTACAGCAACATAGGTCGACATAAATAGCATATTGTTGATCAATGGTCTACCATCTTAAGTTAGCATTCATGTTGAATAACATCACAATGGAACATCTGTAGACAATCATTTAGATTTCCACTGTTTATCACTATAATCATCAGGCCTTACTGACCAAGCGTGTCAGTTGATAAATACTGTTCAAGTATGACTCCTAAACAGAACCTCTTTTCTAGCGAAGATTCCTTTAGGTAAAGTACAGCAATTCTATCTGAAGATAATGTTAACCCACCAGTATTGGGTTTTCTTTATAACTGTGATCTCTTAATCATCACCTGATAATAAGGGGCATCCCCGTTCTCTGATTGATGATCGACAAAAAATTAGAATCCAAAATGGCTTCTGGTTCCCTTTTGAGCATCGCTCACTATACAGATGTATAGCAAATCTTCAATAGAAGCTTTGTTCATAAGCACAAATGTTTCTACAAGAATCAGCATATTCTTTCATCTTAAATGCTGCATACAATCATCTACAGTGCTGCTAGGTAACATATCATCCCGACATCTGGATATGGATAATCCTAATTTAGACATCTGCCCAATTAAGCCTAGGACGAAAAAGTTCAGTAAAATGTTCTTTTACCTGGGCATAGGAAATACACTAGCAAACACAAACGCTCTCCTGGCGTCACTGAATCAACACTGGGGAACTCATAGACCTAACAGTCCTAGAAGAAACTATCTTCGTTCCCATAATAAATCACAGAGATCACAGACTTTGGACAGGTCTAAAGCCATGACATCCCGCCAGGCTCCTTCATCACCGAAGCACTGCCTAATGTCTCTTCATGCGCCGAAAGTGGTTGACCCCAAAGTACAGTACAAGGAAAATAGTCCGACATAGACATACAAAGATAACACGATATAAGACAGAATCGTCTCAAACAGACAAGGAGTAAACATAGATTCGGATCATAAACATCCCTGCATAAACCTCAGCAAGAATAATCTGTTTCTGGCTATACCAGACACAAAATATGACATAAGTCTAGATTCATACGCCAAGTTCGATTTTCAGGAAAGATACAAGAACAGATAACTCATAGAATGAATACACATCGACTAATCTGAGTTCTGTCCCTTAGACTGAGAATCGTGAATTCAAAGATAAATATATTTTTATCAGACAAATAATTACATTTTACATTTGTATGCGTGTCAACAGTAATCTGTGCGTCACACAAACGAATATGTGCGCAACAGTCCCATACAAAGGGGATTGAATTATCGTCCAGACTTAAATCAGTACAGACAATTGATTCAATGCAACAAAAGTTATTAAATTCAGAAGTTCGACACTGGAGGAGCTAAATAGAACGCCTAATTGCTATTATCCAGTTCTTGAGCCAACAATGCTTGCCATTTCGTGGAACATCGATAAATTATATGACCTTAACAATGGAAATTTTTTAAAGCTTGTTGAACTGATTGCCAGATTTGATAGTGCTATGTGTGAACATTTAATGAGAGTAGCTCGTGGATCGACCCAACATTACCTTGGGAAAAAACATTCAAAATGAATTGATTGCACTTCTCTCTGGAACCATTAAAAAAAAAATAATTTCTATGGTGGAGAAAGCTAAATATTATAGCATAGTTGCAGACTGTACTCCCGATGTAAGTCACATTGAACAATTAACACTAATTGTAAGATTTGTTAATACGAATCCAGATGATATCAACATTCATGAGCATTTTCTTGGTTTCATTGCTGTAGAAGCCACTATAGGCTCAGCGTTAACCGAATGCATTCTAAGAAAATTGTCAGCCATGGATATTCCAATCGCAAACATGCGTGGCCGGGGGTATGACAATGGATCAAATATGAAAGGAAAACATTCAGGAGGTCAACAACATATTTGGGGCTTGAACCCGAGAGCTTTTAATATCCCTTGCTGTTCTCATTCTCTCAACTTGGTGGTCAATGATGCCGCGATGTCATCTAGAGAAGGGGTTTTATTTTTTGAAACGGTTCAGAAATTGTATGTATTTTTCTCAGCGTCAACACTGCGTTGGGGAATCCTTAAGAAACATATTACAACTCTAACGCCCAAGCCACTCAGTACAACTCGCTGGGAATCTAGAATCGAGGCCATTCGTCCTTTAAGATATTATACTGAGGAATTTTATGATGCATTGATAGAAATTGCTGATGACGAGCCAGTAGACAAAATGGCGAGACACGAAGCTGAAACCCTTGCCCTAAAACTCAGAGATTTTAAATTTTTATGTTGTCTGGTTATATGGCACTATGTTTTAAACGAAATTAATGTTGCTAGTAAACTGTTGCAATGCATAAAAATGGAATTGACTAGTGCCATAACAACTTTGAGAAATGTTCTCTAAAGCCTTAAGAATCTCAGAAATGATGAATCATTTCAAAATTTTCTTGTTGATGCTACAACAGTAGCTGAGAAAGTTGAAGCTGATCCTGATTTGATACCAACGTTTAATGTACGAGTGCGTCGGCAGAAAAAGTAACACAACTATGAAGCAAGAGATGAACCTATTTTGGATCCCAAAACTAAATTCAAAATTGAATTTTTCTTTTTTATTATTGATGTTGCAACTAATTCTATTGAAGACAGGTTCGAGCAATTGGAACATCACAGTTCAAATTTTTCCTTTTTATACAACATCCCTAAATTGAAATCTGAGACGACAAATGAGCTCTTAAACAAATGTAGAAACCTAGAAGGCGTTTTAACACATCAAGAAAATAGAGACATTGATGCCATTGAGCTATGTGATGAACTGAAAGTAGTATCCAAATTAGTACCAGAAAATGCACCGCCAATTGAAGTTCTTCGTTATATTATTGAAAATAACATTGCTCCTAATGTCGCTATAGCCTTAAGAATATTACTAACTTTGCCTGTAACGGTAGCAAGTGGCGAGCGTAGTTTTTCAAAACTGAAGCTTATTAAAACTTATTTACGCTCAACAATGGCCGAAACTAGATTGGAAGGACTTGCCATGATTTCAATTGAACATGAAATCGGTCAAAAATTAGACTAAGCAGACCTTATTTCGCTTTTTGCAAATATGAAAGCAAGAAAAGTATCTTTTTAAGCAGTACATACTTCAAACAATATAAATTCAAATAATGTGAATATAGTGCTAAAAACTATAACATGTACATACTATAGTTAAGTGTTTGTGACTCAACAGTTCATCGTTCCACATGAGAAGAGCATCCTCTATATGTAAGCAATGTAACTACATTTATTTCATATAATTGTCTCTAATAAAGTCAATGGTTTATTTTATGACTATACAGTATTTTCATCAATTTATCAATACATTATTATTAATGGTAGTATTTAAAATTAGGCTAATGGTTATGAAATTAATGTTGAAGCTTGTTTAACATAATGGTTTTAAAAATTTCAAACGTTAATTTGAGGCTGGGCTGGGGCGGCAAGGTATGGTATTGCACGGGGCGGCAAAATTCCTAGGGTCGGCCCTGCATGCCACCAAGGAGAAGTCTCAGCACTGTAGACCGTGGTCGAGCCATGGCATGGATTCAGGATGGTCAATCTGTTCGTCGTGTTTTTTTTTTTGTTTTTGTTTTTTTTTTAAATTAATGAAAAACATAAAAATCCCGTTCAACCTCTGATGGGTTATAATTAGGATATATATTGTTTTCAATTCCAAATAATATGAACAACTGCCGACATGAGAAAGTGGCATCACATTTGTCAAATCAATGTAAATAGGGATAATCACATTTGTGCTTATACGTTAAATAAATAAAATAAACAAAATAAAAATAAAATAAACATCAAGAAGTACCTATGAACAAGAATAATATTAAAGTGGAGGGGTGTAAAGGCCTGGTGGTTCGTCATGTTGCAAGACGTTTAGCAGTGTCCCACTCTACCATTCAGACTTCTTGAGAGATTTCAAGCTACCGGACATTTGGAAAATCGACCCTGCTCACGAAGAATTATATAAACCTTGTCTAAACTGAATGGTGGCCCTTAACTTTTGTCCAGTAGTATATATCAAATACAGCTAACTAACTACGTGCGGGATACAAATTTTAGGAATTTTCAAAGATATTAGAGACATCAATTCTTCGAAGAAACTGTTGAAGAAGTGTGCAAATTCATAAGCTATGCATTTGTTACTTTTTTATTAATTTTTTTCTTAGGATTATTAAAATTATTATTACTAAAGTTTCAAATATAATCTTAGAAGAATCTACTCTAACTGTCGCAATTTTCCAGACATTTCAGTTGCATCTCACAATGCACCATATTTTCTGTTGTAACATGCAAACAAAATGTTAACATTTCTTGCTCTTCTAAGTGTATAGAAACCAAAGCACAGTTTAAATTTCCAAACACATGATTTACAGATCTGTTTTCAAGCATGTTTAGACAAAACATCATAAAAATGATTGACACTATGATATAGAGCATATATCTGGAGTAATATAATGATTACATCGAACGAAAAGTAGAAGAGAAAGCTACCTGCACTGTTACACCAGATCACGTCACCGCAGTCATCGCAGTCATCGGCGCAGAAATACCTTATCCTTAAAATGATCCAATTTCCCAATTTGTTTGATTTAGTGTTCAAACACATGATAGAAATATATTTATTTTAAACAACTGTTGATTCTTTAAAATCTCCACTCACAACCTAACCCATGCAGACTTGGCAATATGATGACTGTCATAGGATGTCATCAATATTCTTAAAACTACCAAAATTTAGCTTACATTAAAATATTCAGCATAGTCTTAAAGAAAATATATAAAGAAAGAAAAGCCTTTTATTTTCTTATGAGAAGTGTGATTAAAAGCAATATAAACTGAATGTGTACATCTTTTCTAGCACTTTTACATATTCATCTGAATGTTATCTCATTACACACAATTAATGGTTTTAGTCCTGTGTTATGCACTCACTCCCCGACCCAGGTAACTTTATTCTGACACCAGTATATTTTGACAATGTCCTGTGTTATGCACTCACTCCCCGACCTAGGTAACTTTATTCTGACACCAGTATATTTTGACAATGTCCTGTGTTATGCACTCACTCCCCGACCCAGGTAACTATATTCTGACACCTGTATATTTTGACAATGTCCTGTGTTATGCACTCACTCCCCGACCTAGGTAACTTTATTCTGACACCAGTATATTTTGACAATGTCCTGTGTTATGCACTCACTCCCCGACCCAGGTAACTTTATTCTGACACCAGTATATTTTGACAATGTCCTGTGTTATGCACTCACTCCCCGACCCAGGTAACTATATTCTGACACCTGTATATTTTGACAATGTCCTGTGTTATGCACTCACTCCCCGACACAGGTAACTATATTCTGACACCTGTATATTTTGACAATGTCCTGTGTAGTTCACATGGGTCTGTGAAGAGACAAAGAAAGACTGGGACTACTGCACCATCAAGCATGTTGTACAAGACACCTAATATGAGGTTTTGAATGGGGCTGGCAACCTCATCATGTGACACAAATTGCCACAGACCACACTGCTTGTTGCAGGCTTTCTGCAAGGTGACCAGCTATAGTTGTGTCTCCATGCTCCATAAGGAGCCCTTAAGAAAATGGTGATGATATTTTGACTATGAGCTCTGTTTACACTGAACTATAAACACTGATCTGCAGATTGGACTTTCGAGTGAGGGAATTTCAGTTCAGACTCTGATCATTCTGAGCTAGACTGGTGATCAAGACATCTGCAATCTCTTGAAATTATTTGTGGACTTCAAGCATGTGGTAGCAAAAATTGCAGTCATATAAATTAATATTGAGACACTATAGATAAAACCAACAGACTAATAACAGAAGCAACAAAAACAGGACTAAATATATATGTAAATGAAGGAAATGAGATTAGATAATAGGCAAATATATCCATCCGATAAAGGTTAACAATTCGATAACTGAAGAAGTGTATAGCTTTACCTACTAGGGAAGCAACATGAACAATGTCACTGCCGGAATAAATAAAGCCAGATCTGCCTGCCAATCTCTCCTGCCATTATGTGACTTAAGTGGTCTTTCCCAGAAAAATACTAAAATTAGGCTTTACAGTTGTCAGATCTGTCAACTCTATGCATGAGCCTCCAACATCTCAAAGCTAACTATGATTTGTTTAAAGCTGTATTTTACATAAACACCTAGATTGAATAGGCTCTACTGCTCCTTCAGGCTTGTTGTTCAAGGTGACTAATATGAAGTTGTGCGTTAGGCTGGCAGCCAAATTCCATAAAACAAACTGCTACAGAACCACCGCTGCTGCAACAGCATGTTAATGCCAAGAGCAGGCTTCCTGCAAGGTGACCAGCTACAGTGATTGCTCCATGCTCCATATGGAGCGAAAAAGAAAACGATGTTGACACCAAGTATTGTCACCAACTATTGTCACCTAGTATTGTCACCAAGTATTGTCCCCAAGTGTTGTCACCTAGTATTGTCACCTAGTATTGTTACCTAGAATTGTCACCTAGTATTGTCACCAAGTATTGTCACCTAGTATTGTCACCTAGTATTGTCACCAAGCACAAATAGGGAACCCTCAGAGAACACTGAATATGAACATCCTGAAACACCTGGGGAAAGTCAAATGTGATGGCAGAAAATAATCAGAATATTAAAACTACTGATATCTTCTTATCATCTGAAGATAAGACACACAAAGACAGGACAAACTGGTTGAATTCTTCTCAGTCGCCTACAGCCTGTATAAGTTATCAGAGCTAAAGTCAGTGAGAAAATAGTTTTACTCATTATATATCGTTCAACGCAGTGACAATATACTGGTGAATTCCTCAAAGCTATGACTTATATGCACCAGACACAGTGAAAGCTAGAAAGCGGTTAGCATTACATAAGTAGATTAAATTTTCACAAACCGCTGTAATGAATTGTGATCAATTTATGATTATGCCTAGCCTTACATAGAATGTGTCATACTTGTTATACCAGGGCCCAGGCTAAAAAAAACAAAAAACAATGACAATGTCAGAGTTATGCTGGTACATGAATAATCATCTCTTACAGTAGATTAGGTCTCATAATGGAATGATTTCATTCCAGTCAATGTCATTCTTTTAAAATACAGTATGTGTATGTGTATGTATGTATACACAAATTAGGGCTGGGATCCTTAATGATTAATTAATGAAGCGAAAACAAAATTTTTTTAGCGAATAACTGATAAATCAAATTTTTAATGATTTTTACATTTTCAGCAATGTTTATATCTTTTGCTTTAATGCGCGAAGCATTAGTTAGGCTAGCGGTTTGTGATATGGAATTTGGCAAGTATGGTCAATAATATTAAACTGCTTGGTTGTAACATTTTAGTATTTTCATTATATTTTAGGATATTGCTTCATAACAAGTAAAATCCTTAGTGATTTAAAAAAAAAAATTTTTATTTATGATTTTTTTTTACAATTTAGCAAATTGTTAGAAATTGATCAATTAATCTTCAATTATAGAAATTTCATTAATCGATTAAGATTTTTTTATCAATCCCAGCCCTAATATATATATATATATGTGTGTGTGTGTACATATATACCCCATGTACCTCCCAAGGTTCTCTAAGGAGACAAAGAAAGAGTATTGCTCTATCAGGCATGCCGTGAGGGGCAACTAATATTAGGTTGCGTATGAGGCGGGCATCCTCATCATGTAAAACAAATAGCTACAGAAGCCACCGCAACAAAGCCACGTGAATGCTTTGATGCAGATTTCCTGCAAGGGGATCAACTCCCTGCACCATGAGGAGGAAAATGATTATATAAATAAATATATATATATACATACATAAAGTATTTGGCGCCATGGGTGGATCCTTCCTTTGGCACACCCCTCCCCACCATAAGTAAACACAGAAGAATATATTATGCTTGCAATTAGATTTTTAAACAGTACAGTAGGGCCTACTGTCATAATAGTGTCAGAGGGCATATATATATATATATATATATATATATATATATATATATATATATATATATATATATATATATATATATATATATATATATATATATATATATGTATATATATGTATATATATGTATATATATGTATGTATAATAAATAATAATAATAAATTCTTTAAGCACCAAACACGGCGCATAAGGCAGAAACCAGTGCTCTCCAGGTTGTTCGTTGTGACGCCACTCCTCTTAGCTCTTGCACATTATTTAGGCCCAACGTTCTTCCTTCTCTTATTATTGTTCTTCTGAGTGTTTCTTTTGGTCTTCCTTTTTTCCTCTTACCCTCAGGAACCCAAGTGAGCGCCTGTAGTGGTATTCTGTTGTTTTGCATTCGTAGGACATGACCGATATATGACCATCGTCTTTTCCTTATATAGTCGGAGACATATTTCTGCCTAGAGTCTTCTCTTATTTGTCGATTAGTCTTGAATTCTTTCCAATGATGTTCATGAGTTTTCTAAGACATTTGTTCTCGAATGTATTCAGCTTGTTCTCCAATGATTTTGTTATTTTCCAACTCTCACAGCCGTATGTTAACACTGAGATAACATTTGAATTAAACAGACGAAGCTTGGTATGTATATTCAATGATCGTAATTTCCAAATGTTAGATAATCTATTGAAGGCGCTAGCTGCCAAAGCAATTCTAGTATGGATTTCTCTTGTTGTGTCACCATCCTGAGTCATTTTACTGCCTAAATAATTGAAACTTTCAACTTTTGTAGGATTTCCCCCGTTCAAGATGATATCAAAGGTCTCGTTAGAAAAGTTCATAGCTTTAGTTTTAGAGGCATTTATTTGGAGACCTATTTTAACCGAGAGATGACACAAATTATTTATTGCTTCTTGGGATTGTCTTGGTGTTGAACTTAAGAATGCTACATCATCTGCGAAATCCAGGTCCCCCAGGAATTTTCCATTTGTCCATTTTATACCCAATCAATAGCTATTCCAAAAAGTAGTGGTGACATAATACAGCCTTGTTTAACCCCTGTTTCTACTGTAAACCATTCTGTATTCCCTTTATTTGTTCTAACACAACATCTTGCATTGTCATATAGCGCTTTGATTATATTCACATATTTTGTTGGAAAACCATAGATTGTAAGTATCTTCCACAATGATGGGCGGTGTAGACTATCAAAGGCTTTTTGAAAATCGACGAAGGTGATAATAAGTGGCGATTGCCTTTCCACTGATTCTTCTATAATTGTTCTTAGTGTGAATATTTGATCAATTCATGATCGTTTCGGCCTGAAACCCGCTTGTTCTTCTCTGATCTTTTCGTCAGCATGCAATTTAAGTCTTTCTAACATCATGCAACATAATAATTTTCCAGGTACTGATAATAGAGATATACCACGCCAGTTATTACAGTCTGATAGATCACCTTTCTTCGGTAACTTTACAATAATACTGTCTTTCCATTGTTGTGGTGGTTGTTCTTCTCTCCATACTTCATTTATAATATCTAAAATTCTCAAGAGGTTGTTGTCATTAACTGCTTTAATCATTTCCCCTGAAATTTCGTCAACTCCAGCAGCTTTAAAATTTTTTAATCTTTTAACGGCTTGTTTGATCTCGTCCAGCGTGAATTCATCGCAAGTTATTGGCAAGGTGGTTGTGAGTGTTTCATTATTAAAATCAGGTGTTACTGTTGGTGGTGGTCTGTTTAGCACCTCCATGAAGTGCTCAGCCCATCTCTTCATTTGTTCTTTTTCTGTTGGTATTGAATTCCCAAATTTACCTTTAACAGGTGTTTCCATGGCATTGGTGACATAGTTGTTTTGTAATTTATAAATGCACCTACATTACCAGTTCTTGCGCAAATTTTCAGCTTCCGGCCAGTTCATTGATGAAATGTTTTTATCTCTTCGATTTGTCCATTCTTTATTTAACCCAGTTATAAGTTCAGTTTGCAATGGTATAGTATTATCATATACCCAATATATAGCTATTCCATAAAGTAGTGGTATATATATACATGCCTTGTTTGTATGTATTACTGTATAATATATATGTTATATGTATATATTATATTCTGTATATTTATTTGTTCTAACACCATAGGCCAGTCTATTAAATATATATATATATATATATATATATATATATATATATATATATATCTATATATATATATAATATATATATATATATATATATATATATATATATATATATATATATATATATATATCTACAGGGCCGTAGATAGGACTTTATTAAGAGGGGGGTGTTTAAATTTAAAAAAAAAATTTGATGCACTATTTCGGTACGGTACAGTATAATTTTCCCATTGGGGGGGGGGGTGTGTTTGAAACCCTCCCCCCGTATCTATGGCCCTGTATGTATATGTATATATATATATATATATATATATATATATATATATATATATATATATATATATATATCCATATCTAATAATTATATAAAATAAAAGTGTGACTACCTGGAGAGATCTGGTGTAATAATATTAATTATTAATTAAAGCAACCCTTCAAAGAGACTTTAAGATGGAAAATTAGTTTTATGGCCTTCAGCAATTAAATCCATTAAAAAGGTGGACATATCTATAAAAAAAACATACGAGAAGAAATATGCTGCACTAAACTTTTATATAGGCTACCTTGTTGAAATCAATATTTGCCAAAAAAGTGTTTATAATATGTGGAAATGGAAGCTATCAGGTCTCTGTGTTTATTTTGTATGTTTTCCTTAGTTTTATTATTATTCGTAACTCATGTTTTATGTTGCTAGACGAGTTGCTTAACAATAGATGTAGGTTACTTACTGTACACTTAGTTTTTTTTTTTAGTCGCATAGTCTGCTCCACTGATCACGTTAGATCCGAACGACTGTTGGATAAAGCGACACATATTTTAAGATGGGGGAATTCAGCAGACGGCTGTTGAGCTATCTAAACATTTTTTTCAAACTTCTAAAAATTGCTGTTCTGATAGTTTTAACGACATAAACACATAATCGCAAAAACGTGTTTATCTTTAATCTGCCCCCATCAACTTTGAACCCGAAGGACCGCCTCGTGTCAACTATTGATTCAGTTTATCGTCTGCTGGCTTTGTGTAACACTGAGTTTAGCTAACACTCACCTCGAATCTTGGTTCTGTAAAGTATGATGAACTTGAGCAAAATGATATCCCAAATCGTCGTTTCAGGACATAAGGAGGTACAATTATATCCAAGGGAAGTCGTAGGAGAGACTCATGATATTCCGACCCCTTCTCCATTCCTACGATCCCTAAAAGTTCGCTGTTGAAAGGTACTCCGCTACCACCGCCTCTCTTACTTTGTACACAGCTTCGTCAAAATTTGAAGGAAGCTCTGCTGACTAAACACCGGACGACGCACCAATAGTGTAACGGGCTCCATCCGGTGATCACCTAATTCAGTACCTGCCGGTTAGTTTAAAACAGTCCGCTGGAAGACGGTGCACGCGCTGACATGACAGCGCCCGTACCGTACCATTAGCTTTCTTGTTTGCGAATATAATTGATGTTTACCTTGGCATCATCTGGGTTTGGGCTCATCTTCTATTCGATCTATTGATTTATTCTGTTATGCCTTGAAATTTCTTCACTTAAACATGGGAAAGCATACAAATGCTCAGGTTCGCTTAATAGAGCTAACGGCGAGTGCAATTTTCTACAACTGAGAATTGTACACTGACAAACAACATTTTTCTTTCTTATATAAGAATAAGTGTTCTTAGGTCAGTTTCTTGCGCTGATTTCAAATTTGAAATCCGTTTATCTCTATCACATCGGGTTCTTAAGATATTTGTGAATAAATATATTTTTGGGAAACCGTTATTTGCTCCGTTTCATTTTTACTATATAACTTATTAAAAATTAATAACATGCAAAATAATTCTACTTTTTATACTGTTAAAAGATGCATGACATATGTTACGCTATTTTTCCAATAGTTACTGTATTTTGAAATAATTCTGAGCGAAATATGGCTTCTAGAAGTTGTAGAAATTCGGCTGATCTGTTCTGTTACGTGTGCGGATATTTTACTGATCGTGTTCACCAGAAAAACTTTACACCATTACTAAAGAAAGCATATGAACTTTATTTCGATTCGAAAGTTGATGATGCAAATAAATCTTGGAAGCCAAATGCAGTTTGTTCGACTTGTGCAAATACATTGGCAGGTTGGTTACGAAAATCGCCGAAGCATAAGTCGATGCCTTTTGGAGTGCCAGTAATATGGCGTGAACCGACAAATCACGCTACTGATTGTTACTTCTGCTTGACAAATATCCATGGTTTCACTTTTAAAACTAGAAAGTCTGTGGTTTATCCAAATATTGAATCGGTTTCGAAACCAGTGCCTCGTGATCCAATCACGTGTCCGATCCCAGTTCCACCAGAACAATATTCGTTAGATGTGAATGAACCATCAGAAAGTGATAGTTTACCTGCTTTAGAAACTAATTCTGACTCGGATTATATACCGGTGAATGATGGTGTTCATCAACATCAGAATGAATAAGGCAAGAACAGCCTTCTTTAGCCTAAACAACATCTGGAAATCCTCCCAATACAGCACAAGCACAAAATTAAGATTATATCAGAGCTGTGTGCTTTCTGTGCTTCTCTATGGTGCGGAATGCTGGAGAGTTACAGAGAAGGAAATGTCGAAATTGTCCTCTTTTCACACAACATGCCTAAGAAAAATTCACCGAATCTTTTGGCCGAATACCATCACTAACCAAGATCTGCTTACTCGTAGCAAGCAAGAGGACATGCACACCATCATAGCTGGCAGACGCTGGAACTGGGTTGGTCATGTCCTCAGAAGAGACACCGATGCCATCACAAGAACAGCTATGCTTTGGACCCCTGAAGGAAAACGAAAAAGAGGCCGACCAAAAACAACCTGGCGGAGGACTGTGGAGGCTGAGATGCAAAGAATGAACCAGAGTTGGGGCACTGTACGAAGGATGGCCACCGACCGAGCAAAGTGGAATCAATTTGTTGTTGCCTTACAAGACGCCACTAGGCGTGATGGCCACTGACTGCTTTGACGGTCGGCGGCTAAGGATCAAAGAAGAAGAGAAGAAGATGGTGTTCACTTAATTAACCATTCAGAACTTTCAGATCTAATACGTGATCTCGCTCTTACCAAAGGACATTAGGAATTACTCGGTTCGCGACTCAAAGAATGGAATCTTTTAGCGCCCAATACTCCGATATCTAAATTTCGTCATAGACACAGAGAACTTGTTCAATACTTTGAGATGGATGATGACATTTGCTATTGCAAAGATGTAAATGGTCTAATGGTGCACCTCGGTCATGAGCACATAGTCAACGATTGGCGACTTTTCATCGACTCTTCCAAGACTAGTCTAAAAGCCGTGTTATTGCATAACGGAAATTTATTTTCATCAATTCCAGTCGCCTACTCTGTTCATATGAAAGAAACTTATGACAATATGGCTATACTTTTGGCAAAAATAAAGTACAATGACTACCAATGGCGGATTTGTGGAGACCTAAAGGTCATTTCAATTCTCACGGGCATGCAGACTGGGTATACTACCTTTTTTTGCTTCCTATGTGAATGGGACAGCCGCAACAGACAGGAACATTATGCAAGAAAGGTGTGGCCTATCAGGGATCGTATGCAGCTCGGACTTAAAAATGTAATACACGAGCCATTAGTTAACAAAGACAGCATCATTTTACCACCGTTACATATAAAGTTGCGGCTCATGAAGAATTTCGTAAAAGCGTTAGATAAAACGAGCAAAGCTTTCTCTTATCTTCTAGAAAAGTCTCCGCAAGTTAGCGATGCAAAGATAAATTAAGGTATCTTTGTAGGACCTCAGATTAGGAAAGTTATTGCTGACAAACAATTCGAGAACTTGTTACATGGTAGTGAACTTCGCGCATGGATGGCATTCAAATCGATCGTCGATAACTTTCTGGGAAATCACAAATCTGTCGACTATGTGCATATTGTTAAGCAGTGCATAGATGCATACATAATTATGGGCTGTAACATGTCCCTCAAAATCCATTTGCTCGATTCTCATCTTGACTTTTCCCCTGACAACCTTGGCGAAGTCAGCGATGAACATGGAGAACGATTCCATCAAGATATCGCCGTAATGGAGTCACGTTATCAAGGACGGTGGAGTTTGACCATGCTTGCCGATTATTGTTGGATGTTTCATCGCGATGTACCACATGCAATTCACCGACGAAAGTCGAATGCAAAGAAATTCAAGCCTACATCACTGTTATACTTCCTGTACGAATGATGTTGTAGTACTGAATGCGTTCTTAAAAAAACCTCAATTGCGTATTTCTAGAGATCCCGACCTGATTGAGAAAAACGGTTTGCAGATTTAAAAACAGCGCATTAAAATTGACCAGAAAAACATAGAAATGTTAGAGAAAGAAAAAAAAATTTGTTTGTTAGCCAGTGAATTATTGGAAGCCTGAGAAATGCACGTGGAAATGTCAGAAAGAGGAGCAAAACTAACACAATGGAAGAAAGCAGTTTTGCTATGAAGGTCAACTGCGGTTTTCTTAGTTATTGATTTCACAAAACTACTTTCATTTATACTGCCACAAAATTTTGTACAACAACGTTTAACAACGCGTTTTGGCTTTTATTAATTTTCAAACGACATTTTTAATAACGAAATCCTCCATTCCCTTTTCTTAACATTTCGTCACCCAAAAACATTCTATCGCCATTTCCTGTCTCTTACATCCATTCCACTAGCGAATGATTTATAGTGGTGCACTTCCTAATCCTCACCCACTTCTTATAACTATGCTGATGGCTACTCAGATTACTAGTTGAGGATCTAGAATTTTATTAACAGGATAGGGTGGGCGCTGAGGATCTAGGACTGTATAAAAAGGATTGAAGGCGCTATTTCAATAAATTATTTTACCAGCCCCCATCCACACCTTCCCCGGTTTACAATTGTTAATGCTATTTGACAACAGTGTTACCTGTTGCTTAATATATTTTTGGGATCAAATTTACTTGTAAGACATATTAAAAATAGTTTTGCACTTAAACGCAAACATGGTTAGATTAGCTACATTATCCGTAATATAACTCAGGAGCGTAATGTGAACTGTCATCATGCTACAAGACAAAATCAAGGCTGTGACATCCTCTACTTTGTCGGATCATTTATTATCATTTGGGCTTCATTAATCATCATCACACGAATTATTCTATGAGGCAAGTTCGGTTTGCGCCAATTGACTGGGCCGTGATTTGTAAATATATAATATTTTCTTTCTTTTGTGCAGTTTCTTTCTTTGCGTTTATATTTCATTCCTGTTTAGTATTTTTCTTTCTTTATTCAATTTAATTTTTGCTATGTCGTTTTTCATTCTCTGTAAGCCTTTCTATATTGCTCAAATTAGTTTTTGTTTGTTTGTTTTATTATACTTTCAACGTTTGACGTGTCCTTTCTTCATAGCCTTTCTATATCTCTCATCCTTGTTTCCTGTTTGTGAATGTGGCTGAGGAAGGGTTACGTGACGTCTTGCTAGTGTATTATTCATTTGCAAAACTGACTCCTATACCGCGCTTCTTTTCTGTTCTTTTTTCCGTTCTATTATCGGTTTTATAATAGCCCCTTTCATTATTTACACGTACTGTGTCTAGAAGAATACGGAGATAGAAAGTCGGTAACAAGCTGTTATGATTTGAACGATGTGTTTTCCTCCCAGAAATATGTGACTATTTTTTACATAACCAATTTGGTGGAGATGATTTCTGTGCCTCGACCAAAATGTGCTTGACATTGTCTGCAGCATTTCCCCGTAGTGTGCCCAGTTCCTTCCTCATGATCGCTGGTCATTAGGTGAAAAAAGGAAAGGTGTAGACAATACTGCTGTAGCGGGATGAAGCGTTAGAGACTTCCCTATATTTGGTCCAGCTTTGAGAGTGGGGTAACCATTTCTCTTCCTCGCTGCCTTTGCTTTACCTAACTCACGAGCAGAGGCAGGTACCCATTTACAGATGGGTAGAATGGACCGTGACGCCACTATGTTTTGAGGTACTTTTGCCACGAGGCCAGCGCTCTAACCACTCTACTAATCAGAAGGTCGACTGTTTCACACGTAGCCAATTTGGCGGAAATAATTCTTGTGCCTTCGATTAAAATGTGCTTAAAACTGTCAGCAACATTTCCTCGTGGTGTGTTCCGTTTCTCGTGAACTCTGGTCATTACCGAGCTTTCGTCACCCATCTCCCTTACAAGATCCAGATCCCAGCTTCAGCAGCCTGGACCCACTACATTTTATGTTCTGAAAAGTACTCATCACTGCCTACTAAAAGAACACAATCAAATGCTTTACCGAATATATGCAGAATAACTCACAATAAAGCAGGGTTTCTTACCATTTTTTGGTGCCATGGACCTCTTTAAATGTCCAATAACGGTTATGGACTTCTTTGATTGTCTGATGAAGTATGTAGACCTCTTTGATTGTCCAATGAAGGGTATAGACCTCTTTGATTGTCCAATGAAGGATATGGACCTCTTTGATTGTCCAATGAAGGATATGGACCTCTTTGATTGTCCGATGAAGGATATGGACCTCTTTGATTGTCCAATGAAGGATATAGACCTCTTTGATTGTCCGATGAAGGATATGGGCCCCTTTGATTGTGTCACATAAATTTTTTTGGGTCGATCTCTGCTTCACTACGGCCGTGTCCTGGACATTTGTTGTACTGACTATTTACGTGCCTTTCCATGGTCGGCATCTCTTTCTTTCTCTGCTATGTAGCAGACATTTTGTATTTTCAAACATTTTTACACTCCACTCAGTGTTAATTTGTTTTGTCTGTTTACCTGACCATCCTTGCTTAAATAGTGGACAGGTGATGCAATATTAACCGACAATCATGTTGGTTAATCTCGGGTGTGGCCGACATCAGGCTACAGAGTAGCATCAAAATCGCCCAGCGTATTTGCTTAATCGCTGATAAGTCCAGGGTGCTCTGAAATTTTGATAGCACTACGGGGAGATAACTTATTTGTCAGCGCACAGGAATGACATAATCGTTTCCTGCACACCTTGTGGCAAAGCAGGAAAGTAAGATGTTACATCTGACACATATTGTCGAATGAGTTTACAGATGTGTTTGTGAATTTGCATACAAGGCATCGGATGTTTTGTTTCCATATATGGGAGAAGTGACCTTTTGCATCACGCACATTATTTCAGGCGGAAATAATTTTGATAGTACTCCACTAAACACGCATGTTTGAAACGATTGCAGCTTTCTTAGCATCGTAACAAACAAAATGCGGGGGAAGAAGGGCCATATAACCTTACCTTTTCGCAGTTTTAAGACACTGTGAAAATTCACTGTGAGGTTCGCTTGCCAAGACGAAACCAGACTGCCAGAAGTTAGAATTCAGAATTCTCTTTATCAGACCGGACTTTGTGGAACATCTTGAAGAACTTAAAGAGCCCATGAAAACCATTTTAATAAGGAAGACTACCATCTGAGGAAACTGAAACACGGAGTCAAAGTGGGAGTTTAGTGCTAACATAACGACATCCCAGACACATGAAAAAAGGTATCTGCTAGTGTCTTAAACCTACTTCTCTGAGCAAACAGTTTGTGAGCCAAGATTGGTGTAAGTTGTGTATTTTACATTTTATAATTGTCATTACTAACATGTGAACTAATATATATATATATATATATATATATATATATATATATATATATATATATATATATATATATATATATATATATATATATATATATATATTCTGAAGCACATTAAAAACGCACCACTATTATATATACTGATGCCGAGAAGCTGGAAAAAAAAGTGTGGGAATAGATTTTCCCCGAGGTTGTCATGGGGTAGAGAGCAAATGACTGCTAGAATGGAAAGTGCATGATTCAACCCACGGGTTTGTGTACAGATTACATGAAAACAATGACAGTTACACGTGCAACGCGATTCCCAACAGCTATGACCCTGAAAATGTGTACGCGTTGTGGCAGTATACTCGGTATAAAAAGACCGTTGAGACAAAACACCCAGTACATGTACTTGAAATGCCACGACTATCTGAAAACGACAGCCGACGAGCCATTGGTATGTTGGAGACCGGAATTAGCTCACGGGCCATTGCCAGAAGGATGAATTGCCACCACAGCACTATTGTACGTCTTAATGAACGTTACGGAACCCCTGGCAGTGCCCGTGATAGACTTCGGAGTGGCCAACCACGAGTTACTACCCCTGCGCAAGATCGTCATATTGTGCTGAGTCACCTAAGGAATCGTTCTCTCCTGGCAAGTCAAACAGCAAGAGCAATAGTGGGTAGACGTGGGCAAGTCTCTCGAATGACAGTCATACGACGACTCAGAGATACAGGCCTTACTGCAAGACGACCTTATGTTGGGCCAAACTTGACTCACAGACATCGTCAGCAGCGCCTGCAATGGACAGAGCAACATGTCAGATGGACTAGACTGCAGTGGAATGCTATCCTATTCACAGACGAGAGCAGATTCAACATATCCTTTGCTGATGGACGTATGCGGATTTGGCGACGGTGTGGAGAGCGCTTTACAGATTGTTGTGTTCGTCAGCACAACCAATTTGGAGGTGGCAGTATTCACATTTGGGGAGGATTCAGTTTTCACCATCGCTTGCCTCTTCACGTCTTCCGTGGAAATGTTAATGCTGTGACATATCGAGATGAGGTTCTGGATGCATTGGTTGCTCCTGTGTTCACAAATTATCCAGACTTGCAGCTTCTCCAGCAGGATAACGCACGTGCGCACACCGCATGCATTACGCAGCAATATCTATAGCAGCAGAACATTGTGACGATTGACTGCCATGCCCTATTACCAGACATGTCCCCTATAGAACATCTGTGGGACGAGCTTGGACGCAGAGTCTACAGGCAAGGTTCTCTAGCTAATCTGCAACAGCTCGAAGCTGCTCTTACACGTGAATGGGACTTGATTCCCCGGAATTTCCTTCAGAGACTTGTGCGTTCCATGCGGAGCCGCTGCCAAGCTTGTTTGCAAGCACACGGTGGACATACCAGATACTGAGGATAGTGTAAATGAATTTTTTTATTGGTTGCATTTTTGGTTTTCTCCCTTGCCTGCACAGAATGCAATGAATTTCATAACAATCAAATGTACAAATTAATGACCAGCATGGATTCATAGGAAAATGAATAAAGATTCCAAACATGTAAATTTGTAAACACTTATATTTACATTTCACACTCTGTTCCTGGATTATACAGGTGGTGCGTTTTTAATGTGCTTCAGTATATATATATATATATATATATATATATATATATATATATATATATATATATATATATATATATATATATATATATATATATATATATATATATATATATATATATATATATATGATAGGGTGGGCGAGATGATGATGATGATTATATTGTGATAGTTGATCACTCTCTTTTCACACTCGCACCGACCCGAACAACAATAAAACTCTTGATTCTAGAGGCAGGGGCTGTATTTATTTTTACAACCCATTCAGTGACAAAGCAAACATTAAACAAATAAACCAACGAACATAACACCAAACAAAACAAAACACCCAGCATGTGCCCGATTGCTAATTCTGGAGAAGCAAACAAAGCAACGACTGGTTAAAATCATAATAGGTAAATAATGATACTCTCCCCTGTCAAACAGTCCTTCCACGTGTACTACCTGACACCCTCAACTATCACACACGCACACACTCATGCGTGTCGTCCAGTGCTACTAGTATGGTGTTGTGCATGAGGCTGGCAACCTCACCATGTAACACAGATTGCTACTGAAACAACTACTGCACGAGCATATGAATACTTCATGCAGAGGCAAACCACACTGCTCCCACAGGAGCGGAGAAGAGAAATATATATCTCCAAGTGAGCCCACGTGCTCTCACAAACCATTCTTCACATAACCATAATTAAATAATAATAAAATGGACATAAAATAATATTCTTCAACTACATGTACATCAAATACTCTCAGTAATGAGAATAAACCACCACTTCACAACTGGTCCATCTCAATATTCGTCACTGCCCTCTGAAGCATGTCGTATATGACAACTGATGAGACTGGGAATCTCATCACATGAAACACATCGTTACCGAAACAAATCACTGCCATAGCATATAAATGCTTCTTGTCGGCTTGTGATGGACACCAGCCACATTGGTGTTTCCATGCTCCGCAGGGAGCAAACAGAGAAACACCTGTCTCAACGTGCTTTACGCACGCTCTCCAGAAATCTAAATACATATTCTCACTTCAAAGTAACCCATAAATATATACAGTAGAATAATCAATAACAATGCCCTCTCAAATTTATAAAGGACAAGCAAGGCACATTGCTTACTGCCCCGAAGGAAGTAATGGAAAGATGGAAAGAATATTTCTCAGAACTCCTGGATGGTGAGCATGGTTAAGCATCAGAAATGATAACCACTAGCACAGAAGAGAAAACCAATGATGGTGAAGATGACATAAAGATGGAAGAACTGAGGGCAGCACTAGAGAAAATCAAGATGGGCAAAGCAGCAGGGCATGATGGTATAACACCAGAAATGGTTAAGTACATGGGAGCATCAGGCGACCTATGAATCTTAAAGGTCCTACAGGCAGCATGGTGCAACAAGACCATACCAAAGGATTGGGAGATTGCCATCATAACACCAATTTTCAAAAAGGGTGACAATCGACAATGTGGAAACCATAGAGGCATATCCCTTCTCAGTGTCCCTGGTAAAATCTACTCTAGAATCCTAGAGCAGATACTCCGACGCCTAGCTGAGCCACAATTGGATGAGGTCCAGTGCGGATTCCGAGCAAACCGAAGTACTCAAGACCTAATCTTCACACTCAGACAGCTGAGTGAAAAGGCCCTTGAGTATAAGAGTGAGATCCATCTTTGTTTCATAGATCTGGAAAAGGCGTTTGACAGGGTCCCCTGGAGCAAACTTTGGGACTGTTTGGCAAGGAAGAACATTCCAGTACCTCTGATTCATGCTATACAGAGCTTCTACAAGTCTTGCAGAAATTATGTGAGGACAGCAAACCATAAGTCAGAAGAGTTCAGAACCACCACTGGTGTAAGACAAGGTGATATCCTATCACCTTACCTCTTTATACTCCTTATGGACGATGTCATCAAGGCATGTAAGGAGAGAACAAGAAAGTATTTAGTGGGGTACTGGAAGATGAGACAGGTCTATATTTCGGAGCTAGCATTTGCTGATGATGTTGCCCTGATTGCTAAATCAGAGGCACATCTCCAATCCAACCTGCAAGTCTGGAAGGAAGAGCTGGAGAAGAGAGGGATGGTCATAAGCAGCTCTAAAACAAAATCCATGGTGATATCACGAGAAGAAAGAAAACATCAGATTAAGTTGGGAGAACAGGTCCTGGAGCAGGTCGACCACTTTAAATATCTCGGAGCTATTATAGACCGAAAGGGAGGCATCAAAGAAGAGTTGGCCACTCGAAAAGCAGCGGCTGGGAGACTTTTTCAGGCCATAAATCGTGGATTCCTCAGCAAGAAAGAGGTTGGTAAGAAAACGAAGATGGCTGTATACCGCTCCACCTATGTCCCAGTCTTGACATATGGATGCGAGTCGTGGGCAATGACTACAACCCACAAAAGCCAGATCCAAACCTCAGAAATGAGGTATCTGAGGAAAGTGGTTGAAGTAACAAGAAGAGACATGGTCCGCAACCAGACGATCCGTCAAGGCCTAAAATCCCATCCGCTGCAGACCCAAATAGAACAGTCCCAACTAAGATGGTTTGGCCATGTCTGCAGAATGGGAGAAGATCGGTTACCACGACAAGCATGGGAAACAAAGAGCCAGGGATCCAGACCTCCAGAACGACCCAGAGTCGCTGGGAGGACAACATTAGACAATCTTTGAAGGACCGAGGACTAGAATGGAACCAGGCCAGGAAGAAGACAGCTGATAGAATGGTCTGGCGCTCTCTCTTCCAAACCTCTACACCTCACGGTAGAAGGGGAACGACAAAGTAAGTAAGAATAATCAATAATCGTGAAATACACTCAATTACTTTTACACTAAAGAATAAAATATAATTACTCTTGACTTTAACAAAACTGGAATTAACACGAAAACTATCTCTTTCCTTTACTGGGGAAAATTATCTTAATCTGCTTCCACCCACGTGTCAATTCACACAATATAACAAAGCGTAACATACAGGCTTATAACAAGCTAAGAGTGTTACCGCAGACCCCTTGGCGCCTTCTTTATTCACCGCGCCGCCTTTCATGACCACGTGGCCGCCATCTTGATATTTTCTAATATCATCTAAATTCAAGTAATAGATGCTTCTCTGTCCAGTTTCATGTATAAAACACTCTCCTACTAAATTTGCCCGGTCTGATGACTGAAATACTTGATACTAAATTCTCACATCTGGATTTAGGCTTAGCGTGCCTCATAAAACCTATCAACCATTATTTTCACTCATCTATCATTTCGAGACTAAATCATAATGCCCTGAAAAGACATTTCCTTTGGGAACACATCTATCTATTTATTTAGACCTAATTCACTAAACATTAAAATAGCCACATCGATATAATTTCAGAATTATATAAAACTAATTCTAATTTAAATTAACTCACGTGCTCAAGGCATTTACAGCTTGGCTCTGTGTGTCTTACTTCGTCTGTTCTCTCTGGGCGGCTGATCTTCAAATAGGCTGGTTTGATGCTCGCTATTTCTTTATATAAACCGCTAGACCTAAGCCTAAACACTCAACTGAGTCCGCGCTGCGCGGATTAATTTAGCCACTTAAATGACACTCGCGATTTTGCTTTACCAGGCATGAAAACCCAGATATACACAACTATTTCTAGAGCAAAAACACCATTCTACACCACAACTTAATTTTAAGGCATTATTATGGCCTTTTCATCAATCTTGAAGAATTTTCACATTACAGAATGCTTCGCGCACATCGAAAATATGTGGGCGATAAATGATAATATATATATATATACCCTATTTATATACATATTATACCACCACCATATATATATATATTTATATATATATATATATATAAATATTTATAGCCAAACCTACTATACCTATAATATAACTATATATACCCAATACATATCCCCCCCCTTAACCCCCTATCATTGATAGTGATCCCCCAATAAACATTGCAAAATGGGGTAACAAACCCCCCCTACCCCCATTTGAGGCTGGCAACGTCATCATACCAGAATGACCTGAATTAACGGAACCACCAATGCAAAGGGCTGGTGACTGCTTATTCCCTTTGCTAGTTTTCATTTGAAGAGAACTAAAAGAGCATAGGTTAGTTACGAAGTTCCTTATGCAGCAGGGAGGGAAAGATGAAAGAAATGATGTACCATTACTAATTATAATATATCACACATTTCAAAACCAGTGTAAACTGTCAATGTAAACAAATTTCACATTAAAATATACGAAAGTTTTTCCAAAGCTAATCAACCAGTGTAGATGTAAATGAAAAACATATTCAATCTATATTGGTGAACACTTCTCAATCAGTGTAGATGTTAACGTAAACATATTCTATCTACACTATTAACCTTTTCATTTGATATGTAAAGTAAATATAAATCCTATTCCAATTTTAAAATGTAAAGAAAGTTTTCTCTCGAAGGATTCGAGCTTAATTCTCATCGAGGATAAGGTCTGAGGTATATGGGATGGGTGAATAGGAAAAAGGGACCCCATAAAAACTATGTGTCGGGAAAATATCTCAGAGAGCGTTTTGTTTCCTATTCTTTCACCCTAGTTGTTGGTGGTACCAGTTGAGGGTACTATTCTCTGGAACAAGAAGGGAAAAAAGTGGCCTGAGCTTTAAGACGAGGGACCCAACTTCGTAGACACTCCCTGACACTTCTGGGAACGTGCTGCGCCCTACAAAACTTGACCAACGACGAGCGTGATCTGTCTACCAAAGAACCAAATCCATTAGAAGGAGCAGAAACCGTTCACCCTGACAGCCCTAAGTAAACCATAAAAAGCTGCCTCCAAGTGATCACTCTTTATACCACTTCTATTCCATCACAACAGTGATGATAAACTTTTTTTCCATTAAAAATCTTATTCATTTCTTTAAATACCTTGTTAAAACCATAAATGAACTATTAAATTGTTATTTGTAAATATACAAATTTAACGTCGATTTAATCATTTTGAAATGTACTGCATGTTTTGTCTCACTGTCAATTTACTAAATACACTCTAAACAGAGCTTTATACCAGATATAATACCCCAATTCCACTGAGTAAATTTCAGGGTGGGGGCTTGAACGAGCTGAAATTAATAATTGTTTAATTCTTCATAAAAGGCGGCTGGGATCGATAAAATGTTAACAATTGCCCTGCCCACCATCAGGCATTGTTCTTGACTTTGGGAAAATATCTTATGAAACTCCCTTGAGATAAAGAAAGCATCTTTATCCTTCTATCTAGAACTCTGCCAAGAGTAATCTTGTGCGAAGGTAGGACACCCTTTGAATACCCATACTAGATACTCTTGAGTTTTTATGGCAACGGTTGGAACCACTACTGCCCTAAATCAGGGGAAGGAAATCCTTGGACAGATCCCTCTCTTTGAAGGATATGGGCCTCCAATTTCTTCTTCGATGAAGGATTATCCATCCCTCATCCCTAATTTTCATACCCTCCTCAGGTATCCCCCTTTCCCCCCTATTCCAATGAAGGATATATACCCCCTCTCCTTGGATCATTCATCCGATGAATTTATTTTGGACCTCACCCCCTCCCCACCCCTACTTCCCTCCCTCAAACACTCTCACCCCCACACCTACAACCCCACAATTCTATTCCCTCTCAACACCCCTCCCCGGGACAAGTCCATTTTCAACATTACCTTCTCCACATTTGCAGCTCTATTTTAACAGAATCACTATACCAGGACCCCAGGTACCCCACGGACAAATTACTAAATTGACCCTTCAATCATCCCAAACCCTCATAACCATAGGACCAATTCGATACCCCAATCCATAAAACACCCCCCAGACCCCCCCCCCAATACCAGTAGGGAGTGATAACAGTACACAACATATTATACCCAAACCTACATGGAATTCCATCAATCCAACTATACCCTATAAAACACCTCCTTAGGTAATACCCCCTTTCCATTCACCATAACACACAACCTCAAGTCCATACAAACCTGTGCCATCCTACCACAAGTTCTTTCAATGTACCCCTCATCTCAAAAACCCACCAAAAAACAATATTCAAACTTACCTCTCACCTCTCACATGTGATTTACTTGGTCTCCCCCCCCACCCACTTATACACTCACTAAATCCAAAACAACAAGGGACTGCATTGTAATTCCCAATGGACTATACCACCTACCACCCAACTGTTGTCCCAATGTATCCCAATATTGTATGCACTCACCTCTGACCTCCTGACCCCCTCCTGAACCCATCACACCACAATACTAGGGTGAGTACCCATACCAAACAACCCTCCTCCTACCACATAACTATGATCTCATCAGACCTATCCTTGGACCTAGTATCCAATGATTCCCCTCCCCATAGTTTGTTTCTAGGGTAATGAACAATTTTGGTGTTGCTGGTGAACATTTTAATACTAAAACACACACACCATCCCACCAATATTAATGTCTATTTTCCAATGAACAATTTTTTTTTTTTATTTATTTTTTATTTATACTATTTAATTATTTTTTTATTTTTTCCTGAATTTATTATTCTTCTGGTCAGGACTTTAATTATCCCCCCCCAAATTGATATCAATTAATATACATCTAGAAAATATATATTTTATTATTAGGGCCAATTTTATTTTTTAACCACTTTTTTTTTAAAATCTATTAATTGTTACTTATTTTATATTTTTTTATAAATCCTTTATAAAAATTTTAGCTAAATGGTAAATGACGGGTCGGGATTCTTAAATCACTCCCAATTTCTTATATAACACAACTTTAAATTATAATTTCTATTGTTTAAATAAAATACAATCTATTCCTATATGAAAACCACTCAATACTTATGATTAACGTGTCATGTGCCATATTTATATACATATCTATCACAATAACTTATCTAGTCATTATTACCACTCCTCTCAAACAAAAAAAAACTGTTTTACCCCCTTACCACAATCCCTTAAATTTTATACATCGTTTACACAAACACTACTTTAAATAACAAATTTACATCTCAAATTCACATCATAACCACTTCACCTTCCACTATTCCATTCCCCCCCCCTAAAACACATTCCACCCCCACTTCCCCTAATACCCATCACCCTCAACCTCTAATCAGCTTCAAATCCACATCCAAAAAAACACACAAAAACAAAAAAAAAATATCCCAAATCAACAACATAAACAACTACATTCTCTTTCTACAAACATCACAATTCTCCTCTCCAACACCTAAACATAAAAAACAAATATAATTCCCCATCTCAACTTTCCTCCACCCCAAAATCAAATCCAAATCCCCCCACCTCCCCCCAACCACCCCAAACTATTATTATAACCACATACTTACTTTCCTACCCTCCATTCTAAATAAAAACCC
>JAMPIV010015734.1:0-78631 GCA_024509875.1 Oreohelix idahoensis | reverse complement strand
GGCAACTTCTAGCGTCTGCGACTGGTACCAACTGTATTAGTACTGCCGCTCCATTTTGCCTTACCGGCTGTGTCGAGAGGGGGAAACTGGTAAATGGGCAACAGGGCCGGATCTCCATATAAACTGTGCCCTAGCTCGAGCCGGGAGAGGAACATTCAGCTTCACCATATGGTGTTGGCACAATTCCTATGGTCAGTGAAAACGCTACAAACAGCAAAGCAGTGACTGAAATACATACAAACAAATCATTAACAATGATGAAGAGAGACTGCGCCGAGACTACCAGATGGGCGAATATACTCCTCGAGTAGAAATCGAAATCGCACAGCCAATTCCTACATCTTACGATACAAGGTGGTGAACAGATAAACTTACGCAGATATTTGTTAGCGCTGGCAAAAACAAATTACCCACAAATATTAAGAGGGGTAAGCAAAACTGCAGATACGTTTCAGACACTTGAACCTGCAGGTACAGCTGTTAACACCGCTTCGTCTTCGGTGTTCTCTTTTTACCGCTCATGCGCGATGAAGAAGTACATAAGTAGCTGTGCCTGTAATTTATGATTTCAGCGTTTGCATGTTTTTTCCCCCCCAACTCATGGCGCAAACTGGCCCGTGTGTTACTGGGACACAAGTGAGGAGCAAATAAGAATAACACTGTAACAAAAGAAGGGTAGCTCGTAAAAGGCGACTGTAGCAAAACGGACAGGAACCATACTGGAAATTTCCCCGTAAGTGGTAATCAATTTAGGATTTGACTAAGGAGGGCTGGGCATGAGGTCACCTACCTCATCATGTAGAAACGTTAAGTTACAAAAAACCTCAACCACAATCATGACAAGTCAGCGAAATAAATAATCCAACTCAGTCATCCAAGACGGAGCAAGGTCCCCTGGTAAGGAGGCACATGACCTAACTTAGAGACAGCCGACAGCATATGCATTGCTGACTCACCTCTTAATTTTCTTTTTTCTTGTAGGAAAAACTCCAGATATCATAGAACTGAAGACAGACAAGACAGGGATAAATAAGGCAAGGAAATAACCTTGAACGGATAGCACAGGACATGAAGACTTGCCGTGTTTTTACTGAGGACATGTGTTCCATGATGAGCTGACATGTACTGACTAACTGATGACGCACAATATTGATTATCTGCCGACGCAAAGTACTGACCGACTGATGACGCAAACTACGTACTGACCGACTGATGATGCAAACTGGGTTTGGTAATTAACAACGTGAGCATCTTCTTTGTCTTTATCTAATAAATGTGTGCTGCATAGTCTTCATCGGTTCTCACAGGCTTTTGATTTCTCCAGGGAAGGCAAAGGCAGCAAGGAAGTGAACTGGCCGCCTCACTTCATAATGCTAGACCTATGTATAGCAAAGTCTCTGACACTTCACTCCCCTACGACTATGGGACCCCCTTTACTTTTGTGGTAAGGTACAGTGATACAGCGATAAAATCATTATATATATATATATATATATATATATATATATAATATATATATATATATATATATATATATATATATATATATATATATATATATATATATATAAAAGTCAAAATAATAGCAGTAGAAATAAAATTAGTAAAGTTGTAACGCGTCTTCTTCCCTGCGCCAGAAAACGCATTGATTTAAGCAGGACAGAATATAGTGAGAAATCTTATCGCTGCGTTGGTAGCATTAGCCTTTATAACGCGCCCGTCAAGGGTTAACGATAAAAATTTGAAAAATCTACTAGCGTAGTGGTTCCAGGAAAGATAGAAAGAATAAAACACACGAACGCATAAGATTGAGAGAGCGGACACCTGCTGCCGGCTTGTCAAGTGTTAGAGGTTTGAATTAGCTACTCAGGCCAACAGTGCGAGACGATGCCGTTAGCTTGTGTCGAAAACGATGTCGCAAGTTTGAAAATTTAAAAATACCCCGCTAGTCCAATACATTTCTAACCACAGACACTGTGGAAAAATATATATATATATATACACACACGCATAATTACTTCCTATCGGGAAAAAGGAAGATCTGAGGCGATTTTTATAACATTCAAGTAGTTGAAACTTAGAAAAACAACGAACACCAAAATGGAAAATATATTGAATTCTTTATTAATAGGTTTAGGATCATAAAAGTTAGCTAGTCTTAGAGCTGGTCTTGTCCTGATGGGTAATATGCTTTCGAATAAAAAATCCGACAGATAGAAATAAAGTTATAGACAAAAGACGGTATTTGTTCGTACAGACAGACCAACACATGCTCGTTTGGACTTGCTCTAACGGTGACATTTTTTGACGCGTCCTTGAAAAAGGCAAGAAAGGGTACAAGTAGTCTGTTGTAGAAAGGGGGAGACAAGGAGGAAAAAAAAATTATGGGATGGCTTAACACCAAATATATTTAGCAGTAGAAATCTAAGAATGAGAGAGGAAAAAAACTTGGTAGTGTCCAAAAATCAAGTCTGTTTTTGCTTTTAATTTCAAATTTGTCGTTCGTTCATTGGCCAAAGCCTTTCATATTATTGAGAAAATTCAAAGGCTTGACGCCATTTGTAGAAGATAGTCCCGAGAGCAGGACGTTGTGTATTTCTGAAGAAAAGTGATTAGCCTTATTAAAGCAAATATATATGAAAGTATAGGCATCACAGTTCAGCCAGCAGTATATCTGGAATCTGCTATTCAACGTACCTGTTTTTTTCATTGAATTTCTGGTAAGACCGACATTATTCATATATCTTTTGTTTAAAAATGTGAGTGAGAGATGCTGCCATCACGACTGTAAGTAATCAGGTCCCAAGCTGATTTGTGCAGGGCCTGACGGAGAATTAAGATAAAACACATTGCCAGTTTTGTAAATGCACATGTTTTCTTAGGTGACCAGAGGGACACAACTCACCTATCCCATTGTATGGTAGAAAAGAAAGATTAATAATATTATTGCAGATGCAGTGCCGCCTTTGTAGGAGAGACATGTGAACAACCCTGGTACACTGTGGAATGGATGTGCTGGATTGGTCCATTGGATATGACCCAGCTCTTTATTTCTTATGTATGCTCTTTTGTATATAAAACACAGTCTAAATAAGATATCAACCAGGAGACATTGTTTCATTATTACAGGGTTTTATCTGGCACTAGTCCGGTGCCAGATTTCTATGGGAAAGCCGTTGAGAAGTTTTGGAGTCCAGTAGTGATAGGGGTCGCCAGTATCCCCCCTATTACTTTTGGAGCAGTGGTCATTCGGCAGAAAGAATTCAGACAGTTCCAGTGGGTCAGATAAGTGAAATATCTGGTACCCTAACAGTACATCAGCTATAAGAGCAGCATACCCCTGTATTCAAGGAATAAAATATTTCCCTAGTGAAATTAACAGTGACAGTGTATTTTAAAGAGACTGGGAGTGATTATAAGAATCCCAAACAGCCATCCAGTGTTAGAAACCAGTAATAGACAGATTTTAGTAACACTATTAGTTTAATTTAACAGTATTTGTTTGGACACTTGTCCCTGTGGGTCTAAAATTTACATTTTGTATATATCTTGAATTCTTTTCATTTTTAAAGTCCTGACCAGAAGAATACTAGGTTCAGGACCAAATAAATCATACAGAAAATTATTAATTGTACAAATATATCCCAGGTGTTATTTCCTTTAATCATAGCCTTTAATACTTGTTTGTGTAGAGGTGTATTATTGTTAAAGTACTATCACACCACACTTGCATATCCCTAGACATTAGACGTAGCTATCATTCATACTAGTCAAGAATAAGTCTGCTTGAGGCCATAAGGTGGTAGCAGAAAGGTATCCTGATAACTCAACCCTAAATTTGTTAGAATCAGGGACCTTCACAGCTGGCCTCATTCAGTACAATAAGGAAACATATCAACAACATTTCATAACATCAAAACCCACCACGATAACTTTGTAATTCAGTATTAGTAATCACTGGCTTTGCAAGCTTCCAAAGTTAAATGTACGACAGTGCAAATGACAAAATACACAGGCAACAGCGCTGAGATATTCCGATCCTGACCTCACTTCAGCGATGCATGCGACTTAGCTGTGGAGTTTACAGTCTTGCCTGTGAGTACACAGAACAAAGAAAAGTGTATCCCCGACACTGTTGACACACGTGGTTATTATTGGTCGACACTTGAGCGCTAGCCCGGTGCAAAGAAAACGTATCAGAAAAAATCAAAAAAATCGCACGTAATAATTATAACAGTGTTCCAAGCCCACATCAAGTGACTGTGCTTACTGGGAATCTAACTGTGTGATCATGTTACACGCGTATGCATGTCCCAGCACACAGTGTACACCGAACTAAAAATAATGTTACTTATATATTTAATTAAACAAAGACAACTACGGTACTTAAGCGGGTACAGGTAATCAGCTTTCATAAGATCAATCACAACAACTAGATAAGGAAAACAAGATTTAAAACTTCACATTGCAATGAAGTTTACTGGAGTGTATGTGTTTTATATCTCCCCTAAGGCATTATGCCTATATGGAGATACTTTTACTTTCAGCTATAAGTAATAGCGATCAATGACTATTCAATGAAATTAAACATGTGACCGTGCTGATTACAAAGTATATACAGTTCCAGAAAGAATGTTACTATCAGTGCCAGAAAAAGTATTAAACAGGAGATTAAAAGAGTTCATAGACAAACAACTGAGAGATGAACAAGTAGGTTTTAGACAAAACGGATCCTGTACATACCAGATAACCAAAATGAAAATACTCTACGAGAGGTCAGAATAATTGGGTCTAAAAATATACTTGGGAAAAGACAAAGATAATAAGAATAAATGCGAGAAATGTTAACAAAGTCAAACTTAAGGAAACACCACTACAATATGCAGAACCGTACACACATCTTGGCAGCAATCTAGGCAAAGTTTGAGGGACAGACAACGATATCATAATAAGGATACAAAAAGCAAAAGGAGCCTTTATTGCATTGGGAAACGTATGGAGATCAAGAGAAATTAAGTCCAACACAAAAATTAACATCTTCCACTCAAATGTCAAGTCAGTCCTATTGTATGGCTCTGAAACATGGAGAACAACAAAAACAACAACAACAAAGTTACAGACATTCATAAATGGGTGATTGTGTAGAATAGAAGGATTGAAATGGTATGACAAAGTCACCAATGTGGAACTGATGACAAGAACCAGACAAGTACTAGTGGAACAAGAGATGAGAAGAAAACGTCTGCGATGGATAGGACGCACATTGAGGAAACCTGCATTACAAGGCATTTTCTATAATCCCCAGGGAAAGACAGGCAGAAGTAGACCTAAAAACACATGGAGAAGAGAGCTGCAGATAGAAGTGAAAATGATGAGGAAAACGTGGAAAGAACTTGAGCTGATGGCACGTGACAGGAGGACTTGGCATGTGTTTGTTGAAGGCCTATGCTCCTAAAGGGAACTGAAAACTATTAATAAGTCAATATACCTGGTGTGAAACTACTCCCGTAGATTTCATTTCTCCTTACGGGTCCGCATACGTATAGCATAGGTGTTAAGGGGGCCGCGACCTACAAAAGTTTGGGAACAGCTGATCCTGCAGATCAACATTTGCACAAACATGCTGTGTTAATTTCGCGCTAATGGAATTTAGCCTGTACGTAGTTTGGGTGGGGATACACCAGAGTCATTCACGCTAGTCTGCAATTGGGATATAAATAATTAGCTAAAGCTTGACTATGAGTCACCATGCCGAACAGCATTAGACTGTTTCAAATAACTGCACCACCTTTAACCTTTTACTTCTGAATCACAGATGTCACATAACGGATTGGGGCGACCCCGTCTTCTGGATCTTTCTTTCACTATGGCAGTACTCAGTTCATTTGTTGTACTGATTTAATTGAGTGCTTTTCAATAGTGGTACAATTTCTTTCTGCTGTGTAGCAGATATTTTCTCATTTTTAAATATGTTTATACTCCTCTCAGCCATAGTCGTCAGTCTGTGTGTTTACCTGTCTATCCCTACGGATAGAGAAAACGGTGATGCAAGGTTGACCGACAGAAAATAAATATTAGACAAACATAAAGGTATGTTTTCAGGCACTCGTAAGAAATAAAGAAGTAGAACACTAGACAACAGAAAAACAACAGACGTAAGTGGCTTACCCAGGACTCGATCCCCAGACCTTCAGTGCGACAACACCGCCTAGCTATGCAAGCGAATCACACTATCCTCCCGGCCATCTAAGCATCACTAAAAATGATGCTTCGATGACTGTCATTAGTACGAATCGCAAGACACAACACCGGAAGTTTACAATGGGCGGTGTTGTCGCACGAGTGCCTGAAAACATACCTTTATGTTTGACTAATATTTATTTACTGTTTACAGGCCTCGGGTTTCCCTTCCTTATGTGTTATAAATGTTTATACAATACCAAAAACCTACCCTCTGTCCTGTACTTACTATTCTTAAGTCTACTATCATTTACTAGACACAGTGTTAAGATCTTTGTCTTGTGTGCATTGACCGACAGAAATCCTATTGTACCACAAGGGTGAGACAGTTTTCGCACGTAAATGGCCAAGCGAGTTTACTTAAGCTCTGATATGGCTCGTGTGACCGACTAATTATTGTCGTGATAAGACACAGCACCGATGGTCATAAAGGAGATGGTGTTTGCACAAGGAGCGCCGGTCAAGTATCGACCTGTTGGGATGACAGACACACCTGAGCAGAAATGTTGTAATATTTCCGGGTAGATGTAAGAAGTTATATGTAATCATTGACGAGAATAATTGAATGTCACGATTGCCACATATGGAAAACGTGAGCTTTACATTATTTTTCCACGTCAGGAATATTTTGAAATATATATATATATATATATATATATATATATATATATATATATATATATATATATATATATATATATATATATATATATATATATATATATATATATAAAATACCATGTGAATATTAATATGTAAAAATAGCCAGTGGATGTCCAAGTCATTTGAGGCTGGCAACCTCAGCGTATAGAATGATGATTTCATGAACCACCATTGCCAAAGGCTGGTGACTGCTTTATTGCCAGTTTCTTAAAGAGAACTAAACGCATAAAGAGTCCCAGGTTCCATATGGAGCAGGGAGGAAAGATGAAAGAAATTATGTACATTCTAATTATAATACTTACATTTTCAAACTAGTGTAAGTGTCTATGTACACATATTCACTTTAAAATTAATGAAAGTGTCCAACTTTTCAAATCAGTGTAAACATAATTGAAAACATATTCAATTTATATTGTGAACACTTTTAAATCAGTGGAAATGTAAATGTAAACATATTCTATCTGAGCTATTAAACTTTTCATTTAAATGTAGAAGAAAGTTTTATCCCGAGGGATTAAATTTAGTTCTCATCGAGGGTAAATTCTGAGATAAATGGGATAGTAGAATAGAAGAAAGGGGACACATAAGTATGTGTTGGGAAACGTAAGCTTTAAGACGAAAGACCAACTTCGTAGACTCTCCTTGACATTTCTGGGAAACGAGCTACACCCGACAACCTTGACCAGCGACGAGCGTGATCAGTGTAAAAAAAACCAACCCACCAGAAGGGGCAGAACCATCATTGGCAGCTAAATTCAATATATATGCTGCCACTTCAACTTCTTGTAAAAATTTACATCCCATCACGACCGTGATGATAACTTTTTCTTGATCCATAACTATTCAAATTATTTTCAATTTGTTAAAACTTAAGTGATTATTAAATTTTGTTACTTGTAATTTTACAAATTTAACTTCGATTTAATCATTTTAAATGTACTGCATGTTTGTCTCAGTCAATTTACTGCACACACTCTAAACAGAGCTATACCAGAATAATAAGAATTCCACTGAGTAAATCAGGGGTGGGGGCTTGAACGAGCTAAAATTAATCATTGCTTAATTCTTCACAAAAGTTGTCGGCAGATTCTAGAATTAACGTGCTCAGCCAATGCAGCATTGTTTTCGCTTATCCGAATATCTTGTGAATACTCCCTTGAGATAGAAGTGTCATTACCCTTCTATCTACATCTCTGCCAAGAGTAATCTTGTGTGAAGGTAGACACCTTTGACGACCCACTTTAGATACTCTTGAGTTTTGGCCACTGTTGGACCACTACTGTAAAGCAGGGGACGAAATACCGTCACAACAGAGATGACATCAAGTCGAGTCTCAAGTCACTAACAGCAGCTTTTAGGTTGTCTCATTTTCAAAAAAAAAAAAAAAAAAACAACTATTTATAAACAGAATCATTTTTATTTGAACAGTCGCACCAACTTTTAATAATGCTAAAATAATAAAACTTTATTTACTGACTGCTTTTATTTTATCGATTTAAACAAAACAATTTCAGGTTTCTGTTAGAGTAAGGGCAGCGAAGTTGTTTCGATAAAAGTGGCTAGTCTAAAGTCTAGTCGAGTCGCTTATAAAACAACTCTCTCTTGAACCATGTCTCTAGTCGAGTCGTGGTGACTTAAATCCGACTCCAGTTTACGTCAATCCACTCTCGTCGACAACACTGATGAATCATAGATACTATGTTTATGTAGTTGTGTATCCATAACACAACTCTGAGAATCTCCAGAAAGAAAGTGTTCTAATTTTTATGTGTTGAACTTAACATCTCTGTCAGAACATTAACACTCTAAACAATAAACAGAGTTATTTATACCCCTTTATGACTTAGCTGGTATTGAACGAGTTATTTAACTAGGTCGAACAGCTAATGGTGATAAACACCTGATGCCCCTGAAGCTATCTCGAGTATATACAATTAAACATGATTGCACACAAGTGCCATGAACTATTTACCCTAAATATCCCTTAATTAAAGTGTGATGAAAATATAAGCTTGTTTAAAAAAAAAAAAAGACTACATAATTTGCACTTCAGTGATAATTCCTTAATCAATATTATGTGGTCTTAATGTACTACACTCTTTGCAACAGTAATGAATGGTAAACATGCACAACTGTGTGAGTAGTTGGTCTGCTTGGGTGACCCAAACACAGTCATTCAGGCAACTCCAACTAGCCGACTAGACGTAAAGCTGTATATGAGGTTGGTAACCTCACCATGTTAATCAAGTTGCTACAAAAACCACCATTGCACGAGCTCAGGCAGGATACCTGCAAAGGAGCCAAATGTTTTGGTGGTCCCACTGTTCTCAAGCAGTGTGAATGGCAGATCAAGAAGAACTATGGAAACAAGTTCACAAGAAAATGTATGCTAGCCAAGACTGAAAGGCAACTTGCAAAATGCTGAATTTTAAGCACTCCGGAACTACACTTTTGCCCTAAAGACGCCATTAGGCGTGATGGGAACAATGGCAAAGAAAGTCTATTCACTGTTGCCCTTAAGACGCCACTAGGCGTAATGGCCACTGACTGCTTTGCCGGTCGTTGGCTAAGGACGGAAGAAGAAGAAGAAGAAGGAACTACACTTTGCAGGTTCAACCAAGTCTAACAGGCCGTGGGGGGATAAGCCAGATTAAGAGGGGACAACCGATCAACCATGTTAAGAAGTTAGGTGAGGACCGAGAACCCTAGCACACACAAAAAAGAGTGTTTGCATGCGTGTGTGTTAAAGAAACTGTAACTATAAAACAAAGATCAACAAGCAAGGGTCCGAGAAGAATCCTAACAAGAGAGATCAATAACGGAACTCTATAAAATCCAGATAATATATGACAGGCTGCTGATAAATCTTCTAAGGGCAAAGGCAACATTTGGGATAGGAACAACGAATGTAAGAACTCAATGGAAAAGCAGCACGATGCTGCAAGGTGCAACTTTTTGGACCAGGGAAGACAAAAAGGAAGGCAGCAGGACACCATACTACAATGAATCATACTGGATGTAACGTCTATTCAGGGCATGAGGACGAAGACCATGCAGCACAGACATACATACAACCTCTTCATGAAATCACCAGATTATGTAATGACAGAATGGAAACCGATATCACCCAGAATTAAAACAGCAAAGACTGAGACGGTGAGTGAGGCGGAGGAATCTGAGAAGATCAACGGCTCGCAAAGCGAAACAGCAAAGTGTGTGGCGCACTAGAGGCATGTCGGACATAGAAAAAGACAATGGCTAGCCACCGTGGAAGAGATTGGGGCCTTACCACGTACTTCCTACAGAAAGTAATGGAATCACAACAACAAGATAAGAACCGATATGTAGAGAACTCTCTGTCCCCTGGGGAAGAATCTACTGTACAAATTAACAGGGAAGAGGCAACTCCTCTAATGAGTAAGGAAGTACATAATGACGAGTGTTCCTTAAATTCTGTTGAAAGGGAGCATTCTGAGAAAGACCACCTAAAAAACTAGTAGGAGAAGCCTAAAAATAGGAACATGGAATGTTAGAACTTTAAACGGAGAAGGAAAGCTGGACAATCTTATATTAGAGGCAACCGACATGAAACTCGATATACTGGGAGTTGCAGAGGCAAGACTTTTGGATACAGGCTACATAACAAGAGACCAGTACACGCTTATACACTCAGGAGGAGAAAAACACGAAAGAGGGGTAGGAATGTTGATAAAGAAGGAGTTAGAAAAATACGTATGTGGATACTGGACACACAATGACAGAATGATGTTACTAAAGATGAGAGCAAAGCCATTCGACATATCAATCTTACAAACTTATGCACCAACTAAAGATTACAGCGAGGAAGAAATAGAAGAATACTATGAAGAGCTACAACACACACTTAAACCAGTCAAATCTACAGATGTGTTGATAGTAATGGGTGATATGAATGCAAAAGTAGGAAAAGGAAAATACAAGAAAATAGTAGGACAGTATGGATTAGGGACAAGAAATGATAGAGGAGACAGACTTATCCAGTTCTGTGAAGAAAACCAGCTGGTCATATGTAACACCTTTTTTGAACATCACCCAAGGAAATTATACACATGGAAAAGCCCAGGAGATGTAACACGTAATCAAATCGACTATATCATGATAAAACATAGATTTAAGAACAGTGTCACAAGTGCAAAGACACATCCTGGCGCCGACATAAATTCAGATCACAATCCAGTTGTCATCAAAGTAAATATAAAGCTGAAAAGAGCAGGAAACAGAAGACAGGAGGAACCCCAGATAGAAATATCAGCGCTGAAACAACCAGATATAAAACAGAAATATTTAATCGAAGTCAAAAATAAATACCAACAGTTATTGACAGAAAGCATGGAGCAGTATAGAAGAGAAAACCCAGAAGAAAAAGCAACCGCAAAATGGGAATGCTTAAAAACAAGCATACAATCAGCAAATGCAAATTTACCTAAAAAGGAGTCTAAGAAAAATCAAATTTGGATGACAGATGACATCTTGAATAAAATGGCAGAAAGAAAGAAAGCAAAAAATACTCCAGAATAAAAAACAATAGACAATGACATACGTACTATGTGTAGAGAAGCAAAAGAACGGTGGATAGAAACAAAATGTAAGGAAATAGAAGACTTGGAAGCGAAGCACATGACAAGAGATATGCATGAAGAAATAAAGAAATTATCAAATCGGTCGCGGTTTGCACAAGGAGGAAGCTGTATCAAGAACAAAAATGGTGTTAATATTACTTGATGAGAAAGACATATCAAACAGATGGGCAGAATACGTAAAAGAACTATTCGAGGACAACAGAGGTAAAAAAACCATCACCAGATTCTAATGAAGGCCCACACATTCTCAGATCAGAAGTAGAGAATGCCATTCATATGATACAAAAAGGAAGATCAGCAGGCATGGATAACATAAACATTGAAATGATAGAAGCTCTGGAGAGCTTTGGTATAGATACAATCACAGAAATATGCAATGATATATACAATACAGGATATTTACCACACGACATGAAGACATCAGTTTTTATAACATTGCCCAAAAAAACAAATGCAACAGAATGTTCAGACTTCAGAACAATCAGCCTGATGAGTCATGCAATTAAGATACTGCTCAAAATCATACAGGAAAGAATAAAAAAGTAAAGTAGACAGCGAAATCCAAGAAGAACAGTTTGGTTTTAGACGGAACAGTGGAACAAGAGAGGCAATATTTTGCCTAAGAAGATTAGCAGAAAAATATACAGAGGTCCAAAAAAAGTATGTATATGTGCTTCATTGACTATAAGAAGGCTTTTGACAGAATCCATCATGAGAAAATAATTGAATGCCTCAAAGACATAGGTATTGATGGAAAAGATATAAGAATACTCAGTAACCTTTATTGGGAGCAAACTGCCACAGTAAGATCGGGAAGGAATTATTCACCATACATAGACATAAAAAGAGGTGTCAGACAAGGTTGTGTGCTGTCCCCCTGCCTATTTAATTTATACACCGAAAAAATTTTCAAACAGATACAGGAAATACCAGGACTGAACATCAGTGGAAGATCAATAAACAACCTTAGATATGCAGATGATACCGTGTTGTTAGCTGAAAGCGAACAGGAGTTACAAGAACTAGTGAAGCAAGTGAACAGTATAAGTCATGAATATGGACTCGACATTAATATTGAGAAAACTAAAACTATGATAATTAGCAAAACAGACGATAAACCCACATTAAAGATAAGCGTAAATGGGAAAATCCTGGAACAAGTCAAGAGCTACGTATATCTTGGTCATATAATAACAGAAGATGGCAGATGTGAAACAGAAATCAAGAAGAGAATAGGAATGGCCAAAGCTACATTCAACAACATGAAACATATACTGACATCCAAACAGTTATCTCATAAATTAAAACTGAGAATCATAAAGTGTTATATATATTCTGCATTTCTGTATGGTGCAGAAACATGGACGATGAATAAGCATTTGGAAGAAAGAATTGAGGCTCTTGAAATGTGGATATATAGAAGAATGGGGCGTATCTCATGGAAAGAGATGAAAACAAATAAGGAGGTCCTAGAAAATCTAGGTATGAAAAGAGAACTAATGAGAGAGGTCAAAGTTCGGCAGCTAAAATACTTTGGCCACATAAAAAGGCATAACACCTTGCAGAAGACCATAACAGAAGGGAGAGTTGAAGGTAAACGTGCAAGGGGAAGACAGCGCTATAAGTGGGAAGATAACATCAAGAGATGGACGGGAAAGAGTCTATCAGAGTGTACCACCAAGACAAGAGACAGAAGACGTTGGAGATCCATTACAGCCAACCTCCGTTGTGGAGATGGCAACTGATGATGATGATGATGGGATATATCGAGATATGGAATCCCTGTACAATCATTCAAGATTGTTATCAAGAAGCCATATGCCAGAGTTGTCCAGAAAGGCAAACTCTTAGAACCCTTACAAACAGACAGCTGGGACAAACAAGGATGTCTGTTTTCACCAATAGTCTTCCTCATGGTCATGAACTGAGTAATGAGACAGTGAACAGTGTGATAGAAAACAGGAAAAAATGGACATCTAACAAATACTTAGAAGACTTTGTCACTGCAGACGATCTATGTCTTCTATAACATTAAAAACACATTATGTGGAAAACAACAGACTAAAAGCAGATTCCAGCAAAATCAGACCAACATATTAATGAAAACAAAACATAAGAAATGGGAGCCGCGATAGCATAGTGGTTAGTGCACTGGCTTCCTAGCTCAGTGGTCTGTGGTTTGATCCCCAGATGAGGTGGGATTTTTTTAGGTCGCAAACGGCTCCTGGGTCGACCCAGCCCCAACTGGGTACCAGAGCAACTTCTGGGAAGGTTAAGGCGGCCGGCAAGATCGTGTAACGGGATCCTTTACCTTTTAAAACATAAGAAATGAGCATATATAACAGGCACATATTTAATAAAAACCTGTGTGTTACTGTGGCACAAAAGGGCAGCAAGGCAACAATATAACCCACCATGCGTGCCGTAAAAGTGACTAAAGAGGTTTGAACACAGGGCCGGCTACTCCATCCGTTCAAAATTTTAAACCACAACTTCAACAACAAAAATAAATGGACAAGGCAACTAAAGAAAATAATTCCAATTCAGCCATCCCAGGAAAGACATCAGGAAGACATAGGATAACCTTGAGCTGATGGGGCATGGGCCTGGAGGACTTGGTATAAGCTGGTAGAAGGCATATGTCATGTGAGGACTTGTGTTGTATAAGTTTGTTGAGGGCATATGCCATGTGAGGGTGTTGTATAAGTTTGTTGAGGGCATATACCCTGTGAGGGTGTTGTACAAGTTTGTTGAGGGCATATGCCCTGTGAGGGTGTTGTACAAGTTTGTTGAGGGCATATGCCCCATGAGGGTGTTGTATAAGTTTGTTGAGGGCATATGCCCCATGAGGACTTGGTATAAGTTTGTTGAGGGCATATGCCATGTGAGGGCATTGTATAAGTTTGTCAAGGGCATATGTCATATGAGGACTTGGTATAAGGTTGTTGAGGGCATATGTCATGTGAGGACTTGGTATAAGTTTGTTGAGGGCATATGTCCTGTGAGGGTGTTGTATAAGTTTGTTGAAGGCATATGCCCCGTGAGGACTTGGTATCAAGTGTTTGATGAAGGCATATGCCCTGTGAGGACTTGGTATAAATGTTTGATGAAGGCATATGTCCTGTGAGGAGGTGAAGGGTGATGATGATATCTGATAAGAGATGATGGAAAGAAACAGACTAACACCAATGGAACAGAAGATGAAGAGCAAAAACTAACACTGGTAGGGTGCACAGTAAGAAAACCTGCTGATTGCATGGCAGCGCCCCTTCTGGAACCCCAGGATACGAAAAACAGAGGACGACCACACACACACAAAAACCCAACGAGAAGAGAACTGGAGACAGGCATAACAGAATAATGGATACATGGAAAGGTTTTGAATGAATGGCACAGGACTGAAGGGTCTGGCAACTTTCTGTTGAGGAACTATTCTCCCAGGGGAGTTTGAAGGTACTGACGATATACGATAAAGATGAATGCTCAGATGCCTGAGCAAGTGCACAGTTTAACCTGTTTGGGAAATAACCTCAGCAATGAAGGTAGAACAAAGCTAATGATGATGGTATTTAAGCACTTTAAAGGTCACTGTGGTAAAGTGGGATGATATAAATATTTATAGGGGACTTAGTGTACTGACTGAGATCAGCTGTGAAGGTATCTGTATCTAATAAGTGTGGTGTATTACAGATGACCTTACTTGCTACCACATTTATACCTCAGTCAGAATTATTCTGGAATATTGTGATGACTACGTTGAATGTCTAGGGTTATGATAATGATGAAGTGTAAGTCACAACAACAACAGACAGATAAACAATTTAATTTATTCCACAACACTTTACAACACTGTGACACTCACTCACATATAACACTCTATAAGACTATCTTAAATGAGTCAAGTGTAAAGTTTCAAATATATATGTAATAATTCCTTTCAATAATAGATATCCTGATTCAACTACACAGTGAACCAGGAATCACAATCAAATGTAATCACAATTTATAAATATGATCTTTGTATTGACATAATTTATTAGTATTATCCTATGTGTGTAAGTTGTGAAGTAGTACTATAAGGTAATACTGGTTTTGTTTTTCAAGCTAGATTGTTGTTTGTCATCATGACTTCAAGTGTTTGATTATCGTGGAAATAGTATTGGGAAAAGTTCACAGTTCCTGTCATTTGAAACAATTTATTGTCATTCTGTGTTTAATATAATGTCAATTTTAGAGGGGGGGGGGGGGGGGGGGGGGGGGGGGGGGGGGGTGGGGGCACATAAGGTTGAGCTGCTCTGGCCACAGAAGCTTATCTTTCGTGATGGCGGCAGGAAAAGACTCCTCTGCTCGATTGCTTCACTGTGTTCTGGAGACACCTCACTGGTCGCTATCTGGACCAAGGAGTATGCTGTCAGCCTCTGGATTCAGCAAAACTCAGACCAGGTGCTGCTTCAATAACTTAGGACAACGGTCCCTGAAACAAGAAGGTTGTACCTCCTACTTCAGAACTAATTTATAATCTATTTCCACACTGAACACAATACATAACAAACACTGAGTTCAGAGCGGTAGGCCAACTGCTAGCTTCATCTGAAACAATTTACACCAGTATACTCCTCCCCAATGGTTACTACGCCTCTGCAATTCCAGCATTAGTTCTATCTAGTCAATAAGATAGGTGTCAGTGTACTGTTTGGCAATTCCATGCAGTTTTACTTTTCTCCGACACGTCCTGTTCAGGTTGGAGCACTATCTAGGCCTTGCCTCATGTTTGCTACTGAACCACGCACATATACAGACATAAATTATCAATTTACATTAAAAAGATATCAAATATGTCAAGCTTACCACAATTCATGGAAATAATACACAAATACGTTGACTGGCGATGAATATGGCACAAATTCCGATCTGCCTCTGTCCCAGGCTTTTATTTAGAAAAAATATAAGCTGGTTCTCAACGCACTGTTTCTGAGTAAGTTTATTTTAAAATGTGGCACTGAACAGACGCTTCTCATTGACTATATCAGCGGGTCTAACCAATCGGGCCATGTTTACACAGCTTTTCAAAAAATTTTACCCTTCTCACGTTTCCCCTAACAACCAAAATTAGTATTTGTAGTCCGACTAATCGTGTTTAGCCTTATATATCATTCCCACCAATCAAATAGGATTTAACATGGTGACCTATTTTCCGTAAAATGGTGGTTTCAAAACATGCCACTGTGCGATTATTATTTGGTGTTGTCTGACACCCTCACTATTTTCTTTTGGCTATAATTTGTTAATTCCTAGACTATTTGCGTAACACTTAACATATTCTTTGTCAGCAAGTCCTAAGGAACCCAAATATATAAGTTTTAAGGGAGCTAAGTGGCGGCGTTCAAAATATGTATTTTCTTCTAGGATAGTCGTGCTGTTACCACCTCCTCACTTCCAAACTTTAGGGTGTCTGCTGTACTGTCAGGCTTTCAAACGTAAACCAGTATAATGTCATGTTTCCCAATAAGCATTTTACAGGTTTTTAAACCTAACTCTCGTATGGGTAGTGTTTTTTATCACTGTCTAATTGAAAAAAAAGTTAGTGCTTCATGCCTTACGCTTGGGGTGGCATTAATTATCGCGAGACGCGTGTTAGTGTTGCATGCGTTCCTGCTTTCAGCCCTCCCTCTTTCTATCCTAAGTCCATCTGTCTTTTCATTATGCAGTGTATAAAATGAAATTAATGCTAGTATTAATTTAGGTCATTAAGCAGCTTGCGTATCTCAAGGTTTTCTAAGAAATACAGTACACGTTTTATTGTTTTGTTGAAACGCGTGTATGCTGCTGTAGGCTTTACTAGTGAACGTGAAAGCGTGAGAATATGCAGACGAAGCAGAAAAAGGGGATCTCGAGTACAGTCATTGTGACAGCACTGTTCTTTACCATTCTTCTTTCCCTGTTATTGAATTTATGTGTTAGGCTTTACATTTACCTTTTAATTTATATATGTGGATTTAGAATGTTTCACGACAAATTCTCCCCTCTTAAAACAGACGTTATATGTCAGTCTATACTTCTATATACACATAGAGAAATTTATTATTATTTCTGGGGCTTACGGTGATTCTCATCACACGGATGGCGGCTTAAAAAATCCGCTCCCAGATTTGTCTTACCAGATATATACTCTATGCTAAACTCAAATGGCTGCATCAGTAAAGACCATCTGAGTAACCTAGAATTTTCAATGCCTAGCCTAGCCTAGCTGCGCTAAAACGACAAGGGTTTGTGATCCGTTTGCAACTTAAATGCCTTCCCATACAGATAAATATTGAATTTCTTTATCGCCCATATTACTGCAAGACATTCTTTTTCGCTAGTTGAGTAATTGGTTTCAGCTTTATTCAACTTTCTGCTAGCATATGCCACTGGGCTTAATTCCCCATCCAATGCATCTGATTTCTGTAACAGGGTCGCACCTAACCCGATATTACTGGCATCCGTTCTTACAATGAATTCTTGACTTAAGTCAGGTAATTTCAAAATAGGTTTGCTTGTGAGCTTTTCCTTCAATTCCTGGTAAGCCAATTCACATTGTGGTGTCCATGTAATTCGATCTGGATTTCCTTTACGTGTCAAATCAGTTAACGGTGCACATATGGAATTAAAGTTTTTGATATACTTTTGGTAGAAACCACATAATGAGACAAAGGATCTCACGTCTTTCTTGGTTTGTGGTCTCGGGGCTTTCTTTAGTTTCTCTAAATTCTTGGGGTCAGGGGTCATGTTTCCCTGATGAACTGTGTGTCCCAAGAATTCTAATTCTTTACATCCAACGCAACATTTAGTTGGTCGGGCTGTTAAATTCGCTTCTCTAAGTCGATTAAACAGCATGTTCAGAGAGTCAATGTGTTCCTCAAATGTTTCTGTTGCTATAAGGATATCATCCATGAAATTTGTAATGCATGGATTATTTAGGGGATCTAACAATTTTCTCATCATTCTAGAGAAGACACTAGGCGCATTCTTCAATCCAAATGGCAATCTGTTAAACTCATAGTGTCCCTCTGAGGTACTAAAAGCTAGGTATGGTCTAACCTCAGGCTTTACTGGAATCTGATAGTATCCTTTACTCAGATCCACTTTTGAGAAATATTTAGCTTTATTTAGCCTGGCAAACAACTGATTTGTATCCGCCAATGGATCCACCTGTCCTTCTGTGATAGCATTCAGTCTCCTGTAATCTATACAGAGTCTATGTTCTCCAGAGGGTTTCCTTAAGAGCACCACACTGGAACTATACGAAGATTCACTGTGTGAAATAATTCCTTCCTTCAACCAATAGTCTACCTCTTCCTTCAAAGCTTTCTCCTTAGCAAAAGGAATCGAATAGGGTTTCATACAGACAGGTGTGGGGTCTATCAGTTTCATATCATATTCCAATAAGTTTGTATGCCCCGGTCGGTCTGTTAACACCTCTGTATGATTATCTAGAACCTGTTGCACTCTCTCTTTCTGATTTTTCGTTAAATGTGTACTGATTTTCACCTGTGCCGCTGTCTCACAGGGGTGTAATGGATATTCAAATGATGAAAGTGGTTCCTTTTTCATCTCCATGGCGATGGACAAGGTCAACAAGTGTGTCTCTTCCTGATGTTCTCTTTCCAAATATTGCTTCAGGAGATTCACATGATAGATTTTTTCTTTCCCCTTCTTATCTATCTTATAATTGGTGCTAGACACCTTCTCTAGAACTGTATATGGACCTTGCCATCCAATTTGTAACTTATTCTGACTACCGGGTAGAAGAAGCAGTACCTTCTCTCCCACAGCCAAATCTCTGTCTTTAGCTTTCCTGTTGTAATAGGCAGCATGTTTCTTCCTGGCTTGTCTCAAATTTTTATTGGCAAGTTTCCAGCCAGTTTTTAAACGAGTGGTCAGCTCATTCACATATTGGTATGAGGATGTAATATTTTCCTCTGCCTTTTCATCAGTCCACGTTCTTAACAGCGCTTCAAGTGGACCTTTTATTGGCCTTCCAAATAATAATGTTGCCGGGGCCATACCGGTTGAACTATGGGGTACCTCCCGATAAGCAAAGAGGGCGGCGTGAAGGTACTGATCCCATGTATCTGGTTTTTCGTGTGCCAACTTTCTCAGGATCGACATCAATGTGCCATTAAATCTTTCCACTTGGCCGTTCCCCTGGGGGTGGTACACACTACAATGGTAGTGTTTGGCCTGGAAGATCCTGAAAACTTCTTCTGTTAGTTTCCCCTTGAACTGAGAGCCATTATCAGTCAAGATTTGATTGGGAAAGCCTAACCTTGTGAAAATTGTGAGTAATGCCTCTGCCACATGCTTAGAGTCAATCGATGACAGGGCTACCGCCTCTCCCCACATAGAACAAGTGTCCACCAGAGTCAGAATGTAGCTGTTCCTTCTCTTAGTTCGAGTGAGAGGTCCCACAAGATCCACGGCAACTCTCTCAAAGGGTGTTCCCACTATGGGCATTTCCCCCAGAGTTGCTGGTGCAGTCCAATGCTTAGGTGCTACTCGTTGGCACTCTGGACAGGATTTTACATATCGTTTGATATCTTCAGTTATCCCTGGCCAGAAATAGTGACAAGCTATTCGCTGTCCGGTTGCGCTGATCCCCATATGACCACTGAAGGGAATCGCATGCCCTAGTTCCAACACTTTAGTCCTATATGAAGTGGGAAGGACCAGCTGTCCGTGACCATTGGATTCAGATCCAGCCTTCCTATAAATCAGTTTGTTCTTCATATAAAATTCTCCCTTGCCTGGAGGTGTATGAGATTTGGGCAACTTCTTGAAACACGGCTTGAGTGTTTTATCCTCCGCCTGTGCCTTCCTCATCTCATCTGGATGAGTATTTATTGGATTATCCTCCTCCTTTTTAGACTGTGATCTGGTCTGCACTGTTGCCAATATCACAGGTCTCTTGGGATTCCCCAAGAAGACATATCTACACCCCAATATCAGAGGGTAGATTGGCTCATTTATCACTGCTGCTTTTATGATTCCTTCCACATATCGCGTTTTCACCTTTATCCGGGCGACGGGAAGTGTCATGGTAGCTACATCCTTGGTTGCAGTTTGAATCTCCACTGTTTCTGTGGTGTATTGATCTGCCTGCACCAGGTGAGAACTCACAACGGAATCATAATCTAAACCTGTATCATATAAACACCTTATGGTGACACCATTACAGATGACATCTTCACACACTGGGGGGTGGTATGGTTCCTGTAGTTCCGCAGGTTTGACCTTTTTTCCCGATGTCATAGCAGCACAATGAGGAGGTTTCCTTCTACAATGGTCAGTGTCATGATTGTTCATCTTACAATTTTTACACCATCTCTTTCCTTGGTTGAAAGATTTTCTTTCATCACATTTCCTTTCATCGAATTGTGGGGTTTTATTTTTATTGTCATACCGTGGCCTATCAAACTGGTGCTTACCTTTGTTCTGATCTCTAGGATCAAATTTATTAAAGTTCTGTGGTGCCTTAAAATTTTCTACCTGTTTCTTTTTATTACCTGATACCTCTGCCTGAGCTGCTTGATACCTTTCAGCGACATTTAGTAGCTCACCCAGTCTCTCTGCACCTTGTTCCACGAGAAACTTTCTCAGGTCTGGAGCCATGGACTCTCTTAGTTGTTCTATAAGGACCATTTCCTTAAGATCTTGGGTTTTCCCCAGAGAAGTCCATTTCTCCAAGTATGTCTCTAACCGTGCAGATGTGACAGTGCCGGTTGTTTCTTTCTTATCTATTTTAACTAGGTGACTGTGGCAGGCCTAGTATTTAATTCAATGGTCAAACTTCCTTCCTTGACCTATCTTCCAAGTTAGAGCTATCTCTTTAACTGGCCCTTTTCGCCAGAGATGGTGATTCCTGGATGAGATAAGGTTCGTCTTTTTCTTCAACCCAGACCACGTTCTTCTCTCCTTGGTGGTGAGCAGCGACGTGCTCGTACTAGTGGTTTTAAGGCTATATATGTTATATAGGTTTAACTCTTTCTCACATACCCACTCCACATCCTTTTATTGATTAAACCAACTTGAGTGCTGAATTTCCAAACATAATAGCTTTTATTTACATAACATGTTCCACAATCCTTTTTCATAAAGGTACATTCCAATCTCCATTTCATATCCAGGCATCCAGACCTAGGCTCTATGTATTTTCCCAAAGATATTATTATTATATTCCTTACTGTAGACTCTTGACTAATAGTACTATAACCTGTCAGGCCTGGCTCAATTGCATGCATCAATATCAATTCATAAATTACATATAAAGTTATATAATGTCAGGTGCAGCTGTGGAGGCATCTTCATACTTACTCTTTAGTGAGAGAGCGCATGAGTTGTTTCTCAGTAATCTAATTCACCATTTACTCTTCTGTCCTCTAATCTGTTTCAACCTGATCAGTCTTATACCCTGTTAAAAAGCATCTCAAACAAAACCAACTTATTTTGTAAATCCAACGTCGACAAGTGTTGTAGTATCTGGCTTCGATACTTACGTTGGCGAGAGAGAGCGCATAACCATACGACAATGTTGCAAAACTCTACAATTTTCTTGTTTAATAACAATGTCTCATCTTCTTTGTATGACAGCCCATCCTGGCTATCTGATAATAAAAGTTATCCACTTTTTTTTAAGCTTTAATATTGCCTTAGCTTCAATATTCTCTTCTGTAGCTCGCTCCCTTAAATATGAGCTTCATTAGCATGTGACAATATGTTGAGCGTGTTTCAAAAAAAACATGTCTCTCTTCACTTAAGTCAAGCATAATTAGAGTCAAAGACCTCTTACCGGAATATACAGAAGTCCGTTACCTATCACTGTCTTACTATCACCCCTATGAGCTAATCCTAGGTTTAGCAGCACAAATTATCAATCAATTCTAAGTGTTCTCCTGAATTTCCTATTACTACCTTTCTATATCTAGCTAATTCTGTAGACCTTCTGCAAACCGCAGGTTTCACTTTTCTTGAGCTCCCAGTGAGGCTCGTCTTGCCCGGTCAACTTCTCTGGTAGGACTGACTTCCTTTCGTCCTTCAATTTCCTGATGGTCCAAAGTTGTTTTAGTTAATACGATTGGTCCATTGTTCAGTTCACTCACCTATCGCCACGCTTAATTCTATGCTGTCAACCCCGTGAACTGTGCTACATAACTGTTTATATTTCGCTCACTTTTTCACGTGCGTTTCCCTATCCTAACTCACTAAACTTGTAAAGGGCGTTAATATTCATAGTTATTCCCCTTAGTACTTTTTACCTTAGTTTCATTAATCCTTCTATATCTTTACTAAAATTAATCTGATATGCAAAGTTGGTAAACTCTAATGATGTATACTTAGATTACTTTAAAGTCTAAAAAGGTTCCCTCCCTTACAAAAAACACTACACTTTCATTCTTTTATCTCCCATGTTAAGAACGAATAGCCTATCACTTAAATTATTCTGATTTTCTAACCCATTTTTATATACTCTTTCATCCTGTTAACACCAAATAACTGTTCGACTGACTTAAACCTACAGTGTATTTTACTCTGTACAACCACACGGTGACACAGAGAACTGGTGATAGGTTTCACCTGACAGTAGTTTAGCATTCCTAAATTTTTTCCTATAAAATTCTGCGTTCTTTTCATATCTTAACAAAAGAGCCTGCTTTAGCATGTCATAATTTTCTTGATCACCTCTGCTCATTTTGGCAAAAACTTCATAAGCTGCCCCACGAAGTCCTTGAGATAACTTTAAGCTCCACCTTTCTCTCTCTAACCCATACGTGGTAGCTAATAGTTCATATCTATTTAGATAGCTCTCAATATCATCGTCTTTCTCAACAAAATGATCTAAATGAAAATTCATAGCTGAGGTTGAGGCTCCCTGACTAGCATTAGCATCGGAGGCAAAGGGACTGGCACCATTGTCAGGAGCATGGCCCTGAAACTCAAACTCCCTTAGTCGTAACTCATGTTCCCTTTGTAATCTCTTCTCCTCCTTTTCTGCTTCCCTCTCTGCAGCTAATCTCTTGTCTTCCCTATCTGCAGCTAATCTTTTTTCTTCTGCTTCCCTTTCAGCCTTTTTCTCTTCCAACTGGAGCCTCTTTATTTCCGCCTCACGATCCGCCTCCAATGCTTTAGCCTCTTTGTCAGCCTCAATCTGCAGCCTCTTAATTTCTTTTTCAGCCTCTAACTTTCTTTCAGCCTCTTTTTCTAATCTTTCAGATTCTAATTTTCTTTCGGCTTCAAATTTTCTTTCCTCACGTTCAATATATTTGTCACATTCCGTAGTGACATCATCATCATCTCTCATCTCATCTCATCATCTCAACCCATAACCCGTCATGGGTCGTAGGGGTGCCATGGTGGAAGCATCAGCAGACAGGGTCCTCCACTGCTCTCTATTCTCAGCAATGCGTACAAGTGTGGAGAAACCGTGTCCTGCCCATTCTTTGATGTTATCAGCCCAGGATTTTCTTTGCCTTCCTCTTCTCCGTTTACCTTCGACTGTTCCCTGGAGGATCGTTTTCGAAAGGGAGTCATGACGAGTTACATGCCCAAACCAGGCAAGCTTTCGACGTTTCACTATTGACAAAAGTGGTTCTTGATGGCCTGCATAGGTGTTTATCTTCTCTCTAACACAGACATTTGTTTTGTGCTCTTTATAGCAAATGCGCAAAATTCTTCTGTAACATTTATGCTTGAAAGCCTGAATCCTTCGCTCCGTATCTGCAGTGAGTGTCCAGCCCTCACACCCATACAAGAGAATAGATAATACAAGTGATTTGTATAATTTGATCTTCACAGGAAAACTGATGTTACTTTTCCAGATCACATTCAACCTTGTCATGGCAGCTGAGGCCATCTCAAGTCTTGTCTTGATTTCTTTATTTGATCTTCCATCACTACATATAGTGGACCCGAGATATTTAAAGGTGTTAACTTCTTCTAACGTTTGCCCATTTAACGTAATGTTGGTCGGAACATGTTTCTTATGGCTATTCACCAATATCTTGCTTTTTTCTATATTAATTTCCATCCCATATGTTCTTGTTACTTTCTCCAGTCTAGAGGTAAGGTCGTGAAGTTCTGATTCTGTTCCAGCTATCAGATCAATATCATCAGCAAAACGTAGATTACACAGAGGTGTGCCTCCAATCGATATGGTTGATTTATAATCGTAGAGAGCCTCCTGCATAATATGTTCTAGATAAATGTTAAAGAGCACTGGTGACAGGATACATCCCTGGCGAACTCCTACAGTTGTTTTGAAAAATTCTCCAATGTCATTGCTTGCAAAAACAGCACTGCTTGCGTCCTTGTATAGTGCTTCAATGATATCTATGATGTTGGTATCAAAATTGAATTTTCTCATTATTTCCGTAGTGACATAGGAAATCATAACTTGCCTGTACATTCCTAACTCTTTTGCAGCCTGCATAGCAGCAGATCGAAATTTGGCCAGGTCCGCCATTTTCTAACAGGTAAATTTATATAATGTCTAACTAAACAATACAATCTGTAATTAATTATCCAAGGACAACCACAGGCACTGAGAGCTCAACCTTATTTAATTCCACCCAAGGATACCTTTTAAATTTTTATTATTCCCAATATATATAATAGGAGAAAGTTCAATATCCCGGGAGCGAGACCCCAATATATGTGGTAAAGTGGGATGATATAAATATTTATAGGGGACTTAGTGTACTGACTGAGATCAGCTGTGAAGGTATCTGTATCTAATAAGTGTGGTGTATTACAGATGACCTTACTTGCTACCACATTTATACCTCAGTCAGAATTATTCTGGAATATTGTGATGACTACGTTGAATGTCTAGGGTTATGATAATGATGAAGTGTAAGTCACAACAACAACAGACAGATAAACAATTTAATTTATTCCACAACACTTTACAACACTGTGACACTCACACACATATAACACTCTATAAGACTATCTTAAATGAGTCAAGTGTAAAGTTTCAAATATATATGTAATAATTCCTTTCAATAATAGATATCCTGATTCAACTACACAGTGAACCAGGAATCACAATCAAATGTAATCACAATTTATAAATATGATCTTTGTATTGACATAATTTATTAGTATTATCCTATGTGTGTAAGTTGTGAAGTAGTACTATAAGGTAATACTGGTTTTGTTTTTCAAGCTAGATTGTTGTTTGTCATCATGACTTCAAGTGTTTGATTATCGTGGAAATAGTATTGGGAAAAGTTCACAGTTCCTGTCATTTGAAACAATTTATTGTCCCTCTGTGTTTAATATAATGTCAATTTTAGAGAGGGGGGGGGGGGGCACATAATGTTGAGCTGCTCTGGCCACAGAAGCTTATCTTTCGTGATGGCGGCAGGAAAAGACTCCTCTGCTCGACTGCTTCACTGTGTTCTGGAGACACCTCACTGGTCGCTATCTGGACCAAGGAGTATGCTGTCAGCCTCTGGATTCAGCAAAACTCAGACCAGGTGCTGCTTCAATAACTTAGGACCACGGTCCCTGAAACAAGAAGGTTGTACCTCCTACTTCAGAACTAATTTATAATCTATTTCCACACTGAACACAATACATAACAAACACTGAGTTCAGAGCGGTAGGCCAACTGCTAGCTTCATCTGAAACAATTTACACCAGTATACTCCTCCCCAATGGTTACTACGCCTCTGCAATTCCAGCATTAGTTCTATCTAGTCAATAAGATAGGTGTCAGTGTACTGTTTGGCAATTCCATGCAGTTTTACTTTTCTCCGACACGTCCTGTTCAGGTTGGAGCACTATCTAGGCCTTGCCTCATGTTTGCTACTGAACCACGCACATATACAGACATAAATTATCAATTTACATTAAAAAGATATCAAATATGTCAAGCTTACCACAATTCATGGAAATAATACACAAATACGTTGACTGGCGATGAATATGGCACAAATTCCGATCTGCCTCTGTCCCAGGCTTTTATTTAGAAAAAATATAAGCTGGTTCTCAACGCACTGTTTCTGAGTAAGTTTATTTTAAAATGTGGCACTGAACAGACGCTTCTCATTGACTATATCAGCGGGTCTAACCAATCGGGCCATGTTTACACAGCTTTTCAAAAAATTTTACCCTTCTCACGTTTCCCCTAACAACCAAAATTAGTATTTGTAGTCCGACTAATCGTGTTTAGCCTTATATATCATTCCCGCCAATCAAATAGGATTTAACATGGTGACCTATTTTCCGTAAAATGGTGGTTTCAAAACATGCCACTGTGCGATTATTATTTGGTGTTGTCTGACATCCTCACTATTTTCTTTTGGCTATAATTTGTTAATTCCTAGACTATTTGCGTAACACTTAACATATTCTTTGTCAGCAAGTCCTAAGGAACCCAAATATATAAGTTTTAAGGGAGCTAAGTGGCGGCGTTCAAAATATGTATTTTCTTCTAGGATAGTCGTGCTGTTACCACCTCCTCACTTCCAAACTTTAGGGTGTCTGCTGTACTGTCAGGCTTTCAAACGTAAACCAGTATAATGTCATGTTTCCCAATAAGCATTTTACAGGTTTTTAAACCTAACTCTCGTATGGGTAGTGTTTTTTATCACTGTCTAATTGAAAAAAAGTTAGTGCTTCATGCCTTACGCTTGGGGTGGCATTAATTATCGCGAGACGCGTGTTAGTGTTGCATGCGTTCCTGCTTTCAGCCCTCCCTCTTTCTATCCTAAGTCCATCTGTCTTTTCATTACGCAGTGTATAAAATGAAATTAATGCTAGTATTAATTTAGGTCATTAAGCAGCTTGCGTATCTCAAGGTTTTCTAAGAAATACAGTACACGTTTTATTGTTTTGTTGAAACGCGTGTATGCTGCTGTAGGCTTTACTAGTGAACGTGAAAGCGTGAGAATATGCAGACGAAGCAGAAAAAGGGGATCTCGAGTACAGTCATTGTGACAGCACTGTTCTTTACCATTCTTCTTTCCCTGTTATTGAATTTATGTGTTAGGCTTTACATTTACCTTTTAATTTATATATGTGGATTTAGAATGTTTCACGACAGTCACCAAGAGCTGGCACTCAGTGACAGTGGATCAAAGTGAAGTCAAGCAAACTATTTCTCTCACTCCAACAACTGAAACAAATCTCTTAACAGACCCACAAGGCACAGCATCACCCATTAGTCACATGCAATGGAGGCGTTAATGGACAGCATTCTACACTTTAATATTATGACACTGAATTTAGATAAATGTTCAAGTGGCTGAGTGGATAGATCACCTGCTTCTCTTGACAATGTTATCAGATTCTAGGTTCGAAACATTGTAGTATCAATGATACTCATGCTCCAGTCTACCCAGTTGTAATTGGGTGCCTGACTTTAAATTCTCGCTGATGCTACGGAGTTTGTGCACTGTGCTGAGATCCTCCTTGTGTGATCTAAGGGAGGAGATCGGAGCACTGATGGAGCAGTTCGTGTGCAATGAAGATACTCCTTAAAACCAAATCAAACCTGACTTTGCTCCTGACTTAGAGGAGGCAAAGGCAGTGAGGAAGGGAACTGTCACCCACCTCATAATGCTAGACTTAGTAAGGTCTAACCCTTTACTCCCCAACAGCTACTTCAGCTATGGGACTACCTTTGCCTTGTTTGTATTCTGACTAGTTCAACAAGAGCAGAAAAATGCAAGCAGTAATATAGGGGAAAACTACAACATGCATCTGCTTTCATTCATTTCCCTTTTCACTCTCAATGGAGAGTGCAGCTGGTCCTCTCTTGAAGGAAGCCTGCAGCAAAACATTCATACGCTCTTCAATGGTGGTTTATGTAGCAAGTTATTTAAAATGAGAAGTTGCCAGCCCCAGGTATTAACCTGATGACATTAGTCACCTACGACATGCCAGAGGAAGCAGTATTCCTATTTTTTCGTCTCCTCAGAAACTTAACAGAGCCAGGCATCTGATTTACATGCAGTTAAATGATAAAGCTTGTGTCAAGGGCACTGACCATATGCACAAAAGTCAAGTCAATATTAGTGCTGACCATGCGCGCAAAAGTCAAACTCAATATACGTGCTGACTGTACACAGTAAATACTGGGGGACTTACAAAATGGCGACGGCCTGGTAATTTCAGCTTCTTCGTCGTTCAATTCTGCTCATACACACACACAGCACAAAACACAAAGATTTAAATATAATCACAGGACAACTTCAAAGCATTCTTTGGTTTACATTAGAAAATAATGAAAACATCATTGAAGTGATAGGTCACTAAGACTTGATTCAAACAAAAGGGAAATGGCAATTATCCTACTTAACATCAAAACATTTAATAATAAAAGTTCCCAGTTTGACACAAGTTCCCAGGTTGACACAAGTTCCCAGCTTGACACAAGTTCCCAGCTTAACACAAGTTCCCAAGTTGACACAAGCTCCCAGATTGACACAAGTTCCCTGGTTGAGACAGCTTGCTACAGCTACTTCAAAATTCTTCCAACAGCTGTAAATCTTTCAGAATTTTTCCTACATTCATCATCATCATCTGGAGTATGTAGCCACCACTGCAGCTGGCATCCTTGCAGCAAGCCTGAATCAAAGCACCCCATTTTAGTCACCTTTTATGACATACTATTAAAAATCTTTGCTGCAAACTTAATTTTCTTATTCACTCAATCTATGACACCCCATTTTTTTCTTCTTTGTCCAGTTCTTTCAGAACCGTTTCTAGAAATTATTCCAATCCATTTCTACAAATTGTCTTCACCTTCAACAAATGTATGCCAAGTCTTCCTGTTCCGCACCATCGGCTCAACGTCTTACCACATTTTCCTCCATGCCTTTCATATCTGTCTCTAGTTCTCTTTTCCGTGTTCTTTGGTCTTCCTCTACCTCTTTACCTTGGGGATTCCAGATCAGCGATTGTCTAGTAATACTATCAACAGGTCTTCTCAGTGTGTGGTTAAACCCATCTCCAGTGTCTTCTTCTCATCTCTTGTTCCACTAACACTTGTCTAGTTATTGTCATCATTATATTAACATTAGTTATCTTGTCATACCACTTCATTCCTTCTATTCTACGCAAGCATTCATTTATGAAAGCCTGTAGCTTTTTGGTTGTTTTTGTTGTTATCCATGTTTGAGAGCCATACAATAGGACTGACTAGACATTTCTATGAATTATTCCATCTTTATTCTTGGACTTTACCTCGATATTATTTTTTTTGTCCATTAATTCTAGATAATTTCTTAGCCTCCACTACCTACTATTCAATGACATGTTGAAGTCATCTCAGATTACTTAATCTCAGAATGTGGATTACTGACAACCATGCCAATAGTTTGTATAGTGTCTATGTCATTCTGCATTTGCCCATTCAAATACCAATGGTTCATGTTATTGCCCTTACTTATTTCAGAGTCATTTTATAAATTCTAACAACATTTAAACTGTTTCAAAGACTACACAACACAAGTCAACAGCAGCAGCAGATACGCCCTGGCAACATCTCAAACAAAAACAAACATCAAACAACCAACTAACTGCTTTATAACACAACATTAATAAACAAGAACAGAAATAGCGGTAGACATAATGGCTAGCAAGAAGGACTTGCTGCCTTCATGCTTTCAGGTTGTAATAAAACTATTATTTCAATAAGAAAAATGTTTTAATCAAATCTGCACCTATAGGTTCTACAGCTGTCTCTACTTTTACTGTCCCTTAAAATGTCATCCCCCCCACCCCGCAAAATATTAGTTTTGTCGAGGCGCACTCTGTTCAGCTAGATACAAAGTGCATCGGTTATAATACAGTGCATTTTTACAGCACAAATTTAAATCTAAAACCATGTAGAACAAATCATTAGCAATACAAGTAAAATAAAATGAACATACCTCTGGGATCAACTCCTCTCAGAAATGACCTTGCTGAAAAAAAGGAAAAGAAATATAATTTTAGGTAATGCCAACGACTGGTAAGGCATAAGAAAAAAGAACGAACAGCACAAATGATTTTACTATTTTATATGATATTAAAATGAGAATCAAATAAAGAATTCAAAAGATGGTTAGTATTGGCAGCTGCTTTGCTGTGCCTTAAACTTCAATTACAGTAATCTGTTAGTATTGCTTAAGTACCATATGTGATTAAGGTCACTCAGTAAGAAGGACGGATGTAGCAAGTTGCTAAGCATGACATATGCATGGTGATAAGGATATTCTGTGTCCACCTTCAGGGCAAGTGTGTGTTCTGGTAGTGTCCAGGGAAGTGTGTGAATTTTGTGTTGGCCTGTGTGCCAACGGATGTGTGCACGCTATTTAGTGTTTATAGACAGTGTTGGCCTTGTATGCAGATCGTGAAACGGTTGCATTTAAGTTCATTATTATACCTTATTAAAATGTGCCAGTATTGACTCGTCAAACTAAGGAAAATGTCTACCTGCTTGGTTAGACTGATGTGTGATGGAGAATGATAAAATAACATTATTATATATATATTTCAACCTGCTGGATTTACTATGGGTTGTTAAGTCATGTCAATAAGTATTGATATCGTCACCCATGGGTTGTTAAGTCATGTCAATAAATACTGATATCATCACCCATGAGTTGTTAAGTCATGTCAATAAATATTGATATCATCACCCATGGGTTGTTAAGTCATGTCAATAAGTATTGATATCGTCACCCATGGGTTGTTAAGTCATGTCAATAAGTATTGATATCGTCACCCATGGAGTTGTTAAGTCATGTCAATAAATACTTATATCATCACCCATGGAGTTAAGTCATGTCAATAAGTACTGATATCATCACCCATGGAGTTGTTAAGCCATGTCAATAAGTACTGATATCGTCACCCATGGAGTTGGATCATAAAGAAATTAATGCGTGAAGGATGATGAACACTGGTTATGTTTGCAATTATGAGACTTTATCTGAAGGCACATATCCATTTAAACCACATATGATGCTGGTGTCTTCTTCTTCTTCTTCTTCTTCCATCCTTAGCCACCAACCGGCAAAGCAGTGTGTGGCCAGTACGCCTAGTGGCGTCTTAGGGCAACAACAAATTGATCAATCTATTGCTGTTTCCACCACGCCTAGCGGCGTCTTTGTGGAACAAAAACAGACCAAACAATCTATCATTGTTTCCGTAATCAGACTGGTTGGCAAGCAGGTGATCAGCCCACTGTGCGACGTTTTTACGGGATGGGGTAAACAGCCCCATGCCCAACCCTCCTTAGTCGCTTTTTACGACATGCGTTGTAGGGTGCAGTGTTACTATTCTTTGCTCCCCTTTCGGGCCCCGGTAACACACGGGTGATGATGCTGGTGTGGGTGTATATAAAACTTCTTGCCAGCAATACATAATTTTACAAATGAAGAATTAATCCCTTTGACAACTAAAGTATTTAAAATCTCCCACCATCAACGTGGCCAATTACTTAACCCTCAGGAAAGGGCAAGTCAGACAGCTCAAAATATGCTTCAAAAAGAGCTACTGAACTAAAGTTACACATGGAGAGACGTTATACAGAAAGTTCTCTGTTTACATAACAGATCCATTTTTGAGCCTCTCTAGTAAACAAATCTGGTTTTCCCCCCTCAAATACAAGGAAAGTGGAAGATGTGTTCTGCATCCTAAAACAAATACAATGCATTAACTAATTTACAGAAGTAGCAGAGATTCAATCAATAAATACCCTTTAGCTCCCCAAGGAGCATAGGCCTTCAACAAACACATGCCAAGTCCTGTCACTTGCTATCTGCTCAAGTTTTTTCCATGTTTTCCTCATCATTTTCACCTCTGTGTCCTGTTCTCTTCTCCATGTGTTTTTTGGTCTACCTTTGCTTCTCTTTCCCTGGGGATTCCAGAACAAGGACTGCCTTGTAATGCTATCAACAAGTTTCCTCAATGTGTGTCCTATCCATCCCCAGCGTCTTCTTCACAACTCTTGTTCTATATTTGTAACTTTGTCATACCATTTCAATCCTTCTATTCTACGCAAGCACCGATTTACGAAAGTCTGTAGCTTTTTGGTTGTTGTTTTTGTTGTTCTCCATGTTTCAGAGCCATACTGTTAAGGATCTTTTTGCGCAGCATATGGGTCGTTATCTTTGAGACCATATGATGCACAAAAAGACACGCTTGAGTTTGAATTTTATGCGCGACAACGCAAGTGACGTGCGAATGTTTTGAGTAGCAACTAGATTCTTTTGTGTTGATATATTGTCGTAGATTTTTGATAGGGGAATTAAGACATAGATTGGTCCCTTCTGAATAGGACTAGAACAGGTGATAGCTCAGTGGGAGATAAGGCAAAGAAATAGATTTTCACGAGTGAGATGGTGGAAAATAGGTAGAGTCTGTCCCTGAAATCGAGAAACTTCTCTCATTCAGCCTATCTCTACAACAAGACTTTGTTAGTCAGACAGTCTACCACACTATATATTAATATATATATATCACCACTCACATACACACACACATAAGTGACGACAGTTAGACGCACAGACGTGGAAAAAACTATATCAATGGAATAGGGATCTTTTGGAACGAGCTGACCAACACACGTAAATAAAGTTTATGTAAATTTTATTTATCATAAAGAACTTCACAACAACAATGTATTTTGAATATCAAATCACATACAATTAAACATAAGTTAATGAATTAATTAAAGAGTTAGACACATAGGTTATACAATGAAAGAATTATTCATCCCTGCATTCTCTCGCTCTGACAAACTTGTGATCACAACCAGTCTCTCTTACCTAATAGGTGCTTTCACAACATCTGGAACAATCGTTAAGGTACACAAAGTCCATCCAAGGTTGGGTTTTTGGCGAATCAAGCCCCAGTTTCTTCAAAGACTAATTAATCCAAATGTTGGGAAACGCTTGATTCGCTACTGTTAGTAGGATGCTGATTATGTCACTTCAATTTTTGTCCAGGTAGTAAAATAATTAAGAGATCTTATGTTCACAGTGCACAACAGCTTGGAATCTTCAATCGTTAAATCGAGTGTCAGGTAAATAAATCTGTTCCGGATCGATCTTCTTCACAACACAGTCGTCGTTATTCAGGTAATGTCAATGTTTGATTATGTCACTTCAACTGGCTGAATGTATATGAACTTGGGAAAAGAAATCTGGATATCTATGAATCCAGTTACAATTTATTCTTAATATTCTTTGGGTTGGTACTCTGTCTCTTTCTGGGTGTAAACCACGAGGCCAGACAAGTCACCTTGAAAAAAAACCCGATATTTATATCAGAAGGTTCTTTTGTAAAGTTATTCTCAGATTCATATGGAAGCCGCTGGTAAGGTTTAGGGTTTGACCCAAATACTGTGTAAAGAGAAAAACATACAAAATACTTATAATATATAGTATTCACAATCCTATCCTTACCCCCGTGTAAAATATAATATATTTATCCACTTCGGTTATTTAACTTTAAATTATAAACTACAAGCTTAGAGCTTACAGTTTAAAACTCCCATGAAATAAATTCTAGTCATTTAAAAAATCAGTCATCATGAATTAGAAATAAATACATATTTCGTCAATACTCATGATGCATTTACTTAGTTGGTTAAAATATTCTCTGACTGGTTACTAGCAGTTAATAAAATTTATATTATAGCTGGAAGAGTTTAGCTAGAAATTATTATCTGTTCTGCTATCCACTGCAACACAGTAAAACTTAGAGAAATATAATTGATGGACCTATCTAGCAAATCGCTCTGCACACATCTTAGAGAAATATAATTGACGATTTTACCACTTAAATCACTCCAACTACTAGTAGATATATTACCTTCACACAAACTTCTAAGACTATTCTCCAATGAAAAACTAAGAACTTCACTTAATACAAAGGATTCTAGAAATCGAGCTAGATGTCTTTACAGTCTGATGAGTACTGGATAAATTTTAGTTAGAAGGCTGGGGTATATATATATCTGAAATCAAAGAGAATGGTTCACTATTACCGAAAAAAAGACTCTCTGCCAGATCTTAGCACCTTCGGGGAATTCTTTTTCAGCTTTCGGCTTTCGCGTAAATCAAAGCCATTCTCCACGCTAGAGCCGAAAACCCGAACTCACACTCTTTCTTAGATCAGGGATAACGTAATTGACCAGACCGTGTGAGATTTCTTCGATCGTGTGAGATTTCTTCGATCGAGAAAAATCACACTAAGTACTGCCCGCAGAGGTGGTCATCAAACGAAGCCTGTCTTTGATCTGGCATGGTCATCGAGCGAAGCCCGTCTTTGATCTGGCAATTCACTGTGTTAATTACTTTCAAACGAACAGTTCAGGGGAAGGTAATAAAAATTGTCTGCCCCTCTGTTCCAAACTGATCTGCTCCTGATCGCTATTTGATCCTATCCAACGATTTTCAATCGCTGGCGTTAATAATTACAGCTCAACGTAGCTAATAGGTCTGTTCGAGAACATACATCAAAGAAAAATAGCGAACAGCAATAAAATGCGTGCTAAATTAGAAAACGGGACAGATCTCAGAGTGTATAGGAGGTTTTATGTTAACAACGTGCATAGGTGAAAGAAAAGGTAAAAGAAACGTGTAGATAATGAAAAAGATATATGAAAGCTATTTATCATAATATGTCACATATATGTCCAGTGGACTGCTGTATACAGTTCGGAGAGTGTATTTGAATACTATGTCTGATTGGACCTACAACAGAAGTTATATGCCTTTCAAAGTGGAATGAATCGATATGCAATGCAAGAACTATATGAATATATGATTCACATTTTTTACTAATAAATATTTGCCGTCTGGACCTGATGAAAGTGATACAGCCGTGTGGATATGAAATGTATATTATAAACATGTGGAACCAATGAAATACTGATCAAGGATTAATTGAATGTCTTCGTAATAAATTGATGTGCCACGTTTTGAGACAGGTAAGGGGAGAATTAAAAAAGCTACAGGGGAAACAGTACTTTATTCTGGCAGAGAGGATGGTCAGCACAACGAAGGTGTAGCCATTATCCTGAAGAAAGGAATGGAAAGGTCTTTACTGGAATGGAAACCCAACAACAGACTGATAAGAGCAAGACTGAGAGGGAGGTTCACCAACACCACAATTATACAATGCTATGCACCAACAAACGACAGCGATGAAGAGATCAAGGACGAGTTCTATCAACAGGTACAAAAAGAAATGGAAACTACACCCAGGTACGATCTCATTATAGTAATGGGAGACCTATATGCGAAAGAGTAATGGGGAAATGCGGCAGTGGAACAGCAAATGAGAATGGGGACAAATTAATAAGCTTCTGCAGTATTAACAACCTGGTCATTGGAGGAACACTTTTTCCACACAAGGAAGTGCACAAGTTAACATGGGAATCACCAAACGGACGAGACAGAAACCAGATACAAGGGGATTGACATAAGTCTTGGGCCTGACCATGAAGGACATGTCACAGAGAGCTGAAATTTTGTATCGTGTTTATTCCTTTTCAATATAGCCACTGTCTGAAGTGACACACTTCTGCCATCTCTGCTTGACCTTGAAAAGACCTTGGGAGTAGAACACCTTATTTTTCAAACTAAACCAGTCATCACATGCCAGTATAACCTCTTCATCGCTGTCAAAATGATTTCCTTTTAGCTGTTTTTTAAGATTTGGGAATAGAAAAAAGTCTGATGGAGCCAAATCTGGAGAATGTGGGTGTGGAAGATTTTCAATATTCAAATCGTTGGCTGCTAGCTGCACAAGCCGTGCTTTGTGAGAGGGCGCATTGTCTTGAAGCAAAGGAAGATTTTGAGTGCACATTATCCCTCGTTTCCTGGTCACAACCTTTCTTAGTTTGGTGAGAAGATCTGCATAGTACTGTCCATTAACTGTGTTGCCACGAGGCAGATAATCTTTCAAAAGGACACCTTTGCCGTCCCAAAAAACAGTCAGCATCACTTTTCTTGCAGATTTCTGCGCTCTCGACTTGACAGGTGTTGGGGAGCCCGGGGTTTTCCATTGCATGCTGGCAATTTTGGATTCGCGGTCATAATAGTGTACCCAAGTTTCATCTACTGTCACCATGGTCTCCAAAAAAATTTTTGACTGACACTTTTTGAGCAACTGTTGACAGCAATTTACCCTCGTTTGCTTCTGTCCCCGTGTCAACAGTTGCAGAACCCTGCGTGCACACACTTTTCTCATGTTCAGTCTGTTGTGTAAAATTCTATAAATTGTTCTTTCATTTAGTTTTACTCTACTAGCTATCTCCACAATTGTCATTTTTCGATCCTGGTCAATGATTTTCTTCACTCTTGTTGCATTTTCATTGTTGCATTCTAAGGCTAGTCTACCAGATCTTAGCAGATCAGCAACATTTGAGCGGCCGCACTTAAACTGTTGACACCAGTTTTTTACCGAAGTATATGAAGGACAAGAATCAAGAAACACTGGTTCCATCTCCCTGTGTATTTCTGTAGGTGTTTTTCCCTGAAACAGAAATTTTATCACAGCTCTGGCCTCCTTCTTTTCCATTGTTTTGTCAAATCTTTGGTGCAGCAGATCCGGTCAATAGGGTACATTGCGCCGTGCACCGTAGCGGGAAAACCCATTGAAGAAACAAACGCGTACTTCACACATTCTGTGCAAATATGATGAACTTTAAATGTGCCAAGTTTCATCTTCCTCCTGTGACTCCTTCATGGTCAGGCCCAAGACTTATGTCAATCCCCTTGTAGATCACATAATGATCAATGGCAGATGGAGACATGCACTACAAGACGTGAAAGTAAGAAGAGGCGCAGATGTGGGAAGTGATCATCACCTAGTAGTAGCAAGACTGAAAGTGAAACTCAGAGCTGCTGGACCAGTTGCAGTCAAACAGAAAAGATACAACATCACGAAACTGAAGGACCCCCTCACCAGAAAAGCTTTCGTGGTCGACGTAAAGAGAAGATATGAGATTATCAAAAGCCAGGAAAGAACAGTGACTGATGATGTTGACCAGAGATTCAACACCATCTCAACAATATACAAGGAAAGCAGCAAGTCATGCTTGGGATTCCAGGAAAGAAAGAGCCAAGACTGGATAACACCAGATACGCTAAACACCATAGCGAAGAGAAAGGAAATGAAAAGAAAGAAAACAGAAGCTAAGTCTCCCAGGTTAAAGGCAATATATAGTGAACAGTACAGTCAGCTGGACAAGGAAGTTAAACGTCAAATCCGTGCTAACAAAAGGACATTTCTGGATGACCTTGCAAGACAAGCAGAAGAGGCAGCACTGAGAAATGAACAAAGCACAGTATACAAAATAACTAAAATCATCAGTGGAAAATGAGGTGCAAACAATATTACATTAGTAAGAGATAAGCACGGAAATCTCATCACGACAGTAGAGGGACAGGAAACAAGATGGGCAGAGCATTTCAGAGAAACTCTTAATAAGGAACCACCAGAGACACAATTGAATGTTCCTGATGCTGAAAATGATCTAGATGTTAATACAGACATCCCACGAAAAGAAGAAGTCATCACAGCAATCAAAGGGTTAAAGAATGGAAAAGCTCCTGGTCATGATAACTTAAATGCAGAGCTATTTAAGACAGACCCAGAGCTAGCAGCAGAACTATTAGAACCACTATTTGCACAAGTCTGCAAAACGGGGACAACACCATCAGAGTGGAACAGAGGAATAATTGTCAAATTGCCCAAGGAGGGAGATCTTGCAGATTGCAATAATTGGAGAGGAATCACTCTTCTCTCAGTTCCCAGCAAAATACTAGGCAGGATAATTATACAGAGAATCTCAAAAGCAGTAGCGCACAAACTGAGGAAAGAACAAGCAGGATTTAGAAAGAACAGAAGATGTGTAGATCATATATTTACCCTCAGGAACATTATAGAGCAGTGCTCAGAATGGCAAAGACAGCTGTACATTAATTTCGTTGATTTTGAAAAGGCTTTTGACAGTATACATAGGGACAGTTTATGGAAAATACTGAGGGCTTATGGAATTCCAAGCTGCATAGTTTCAATTATAAAAAGCCTTTATGCCAACTTTACGCGTAGCATTGGGCAGAGCAACCTAACCTTTGAAGTGAAGACAGGAGTACGACAGGGATGCCCCTTATCAACCACTCTATTTTTAACAGTCATAGACTGGGTGATGCGCCAGACAACAGAGCGCAATCCAAGAGGAATAAGATGGACTACATTTGAAGATCTAGAATATGCAGATGACATTGCACTGCTAGCACATTCACATCAACACATCCAGGAAAAAACGGATAGACTTAATAAGTATAGCCAGCAGTTGGGCTTGAACATCAACCTAAAGAAGACAGAGGTCATGACGCTCAATGTGAGCAACCCTGAGCCCATATCAGTAAGGAATCAGCAACTGGAACAGATAGATGCCTTCACATACCTAGGATGCATAGTAACACCAGATGGCGGAGCAAGCAAAGACATCAACAACAGAATGAACAAAGCAAGAACAGCCTTTTTTAGTCTAAACAACATCTGGAAGTCCTCTCAGTACAGCACAAGCACAAAATTAGGATTATATCAGAGCTGTGTGTTTTCTGTGCTTCTCTATGGTGCGGAGAGCTGGAGAGTTACAGAGAAGGAAATGTCGAAATTGTCCTCTTTTCACACAACATGCCTAAGAAAAATTCTCCAAATCTTTTGGCCAAATACCATCACCAACCAAGATCTGCTTACTCGGAGCAAGCAAGAGGACATGCACACCATCATAGCTGGCAGACGCTGGAGCTGGGTTAGCCATGTCCTCAGAAGAGACCCTGATGCCATCACAAGAACAGCTATGCTATGGACCCCTGAAGGAAAACGAAAGAGAGGCCGACCAAAAACAAATTGGCGGAGGACTGTGGAGGCTGAGATGCAAAGAATGAACCAGAGTTGGGGCACTGTATGAAGGATGGCCGCCGACCGAGCAAAGTGGAATCAATTTGTTGTTGCCCTACAAGACGCCACCAGGCGTAATGGCCACTGACTGCTTTGACGGTCGGCGGCTAAGGATCAAAGAAGAAGAAGAAGACGTTTTGAGAATTAAATCGTTTGGTTGCTGTTGAACTTCAATGTTCCGTAATTGATCATGTTGAGCCATTACCCCTAGTCTCAAAACATTGGAAGGTCTTCAGTCTAAAGAAAAAGACCACCATATCACATACAATACGACTGACTCGACATTTGAGTTGAAGATTCTTATTTTCGTGTTGGATTTGATTTCTCTTGTTCTCCATATGTTTTCCAATGCAATGAAAGCTCCTCTAACTTTTTGTATTCTTATTTTGATATCATTGTCTGCCCCTTCAACTTTGTCTATATTAATGCCAAGATATGTGTATGACTCTACATGTTGTGTGATGTTCATAAGTTCCAGACTTTGTTCAACTATTATTCTCAATGTGGCTATCTGGTCTGTACTTCTTCTTCTTCCTTCCTCGTTCGCCCTGAAAAGGACGTTGGTTGCTGTCGTGAGTTAGTCTGTTTCACAACACAGCCTTCTGTATAATTCTGAGTAACTCTGACCACACCGCGCGCCATACACTGTAAGAACTGTATGATACACCAGCCAATGGGAAAGACTTCCTTATTCGTGTGTTTACTGAAACGTACTAGGCTTAACATGGAGTCTCAATCCGTGCAACCGAGTGAAGGATGCCATTTAATTACATAAGTAGGAAAGAAGTACCACCGGGAATAGGTCTATAATTCAACAACAGGAATGTTACTTTAGAGGTAGGTGTAAAGACTTCCTCAAAAAGTAGTTTATTAAGAGAGAAAAATTGAGTGGAAAGGCCTCGATACATCAGGTTAGTCCCTAATTTAGCTGTTTAAAGTATGCATAGAATAAAATGCACTTAGGAGACTGAAAGATTTTTAGCTAGGAAGATAAAGATTAATTCAGGGTATAATTTAAGCCTTAGATGAATAAAATCGCTCCAGAAATAAGAAAGATAAGGGGGAAACTAGTTTTTCATAATTGAACAGAGAGACAAAATATGCCTCATTTTGGGATTCGCAATACCCCGTTAGCCCCCTGCTTTCCGATACGCCGGATGTGCTAGTATAAATAGACCTTGCCCTTGCTAAATTGAGGCCATAAGATTTGAAAAGCACAGCGAGCAGAAGAAGCGGTAAAATTGTTAATGAAGTGTGCCTTTGCCAACTGCATCTGAAGAGCAGACCATAGATGCCCATTAACAGCTCGTCTGTGTGTGCCTGAGGGTAAGAAAGAATATATATATATATATATATATATATATATATTATATATATATATATATATATATTATATATGTATATAATTACATGATTTGCTATTGATTCACTACAGTGTGTTGGTAAGTGTGTAGATGTGTTTCAGCAACCATTGTGTAATTTCTGAAGGACTTACCCACCTGTGTACATTCAAATTAAATTGAGAATGATAGCAGAATTGTGTCTGTAGGTTTGGAAAAGCTTTTAAAGAAATATTTCTTGAGGAAATGGGACACATGCCTGGAATATAAGAAAGAAGGACAGAAATTGTTTAATGTATGGATCAAGGTATTACTTAGTATTTTATACTAGGCCAAATCATTGTATGGAGGCGGATCATGGACAGATGGATCTAACTAAGGTTTTAAAAGGAAAGTGTAGTCACGGTGAACTGGATGTGGGTAGTGCTGGTATATATTGTCCTGTGCATTTGCTAGCACATTATCTGACACTGTCTATCGTCCCCATCTTGTGTAATAATGGAATAGTGATGGACCATATAGGGGTTACGTTTATTTTTTGTTTCAGGTTCTATCCTGACAACTACAAAACAAAAACTTTATAGAGTCATCCACCTCTGCTGGACTCTGTGTTGCAAGTGCCCTTGTGGTTAACAGGGCCAGATACCCAGCTTCCACCGCCTGGAGAAATTCAAAATACGTGATCGTCCATGGCAGGAGAGTGACAGATCTCTAAACACAAGATAAGTGGCAAAACAAAGCCACTGATCAGCGTATCCAGATTATACCCCTATACTAAAAGACAAGATGCAAATAAACATACAGTGAATGATGAAATGTGTGGACATAAATTTACCCATTACTAGCTTCACAGTCAAGAAATAGTGACAAAACTCATTAGTATCATATCAATGTTCTTTAAAAGGAGATAATTAATCCAGTTGATAACCTTCAACAAGTGAATGACTTTTGATATTGTTAATTATTTTCAATGTTTATTGATTTATTGTTGTAAATAAATTTGATTTCATTTCAAACTTTCCAGACCGAAAAGAGAAACAGTATAGGCTAAATAAATTGTAAATATTTACCATCAGACTTACTTACTTATTAAAGTTGAGTTTATGTTCTTGTTGGAAATAATTTTGTTAATATCCCCTAGCAGAGTCAACAATAATAATAATAATATAATAATCAAGGGAGGATCTTGAGAGGGATCTTGAGAGGGAGCCCATAGGGATCCAGGATAATACAATAACATCATACCTGGAAACTTATACAGCTTGACCCTACCTTTGATATCCATACACCCTTACTCTTTTCAGAGAAGGGGGTATTACTTATAAGACCAGACTCTTATCTGGCACTATCCTGGTATCACCTGATACAACTTTTTGTCCAGGATATCTTATATTTTAATAACATCTCAACCCTCTCGCGACAGTTGCATTGTGTCCGTTTACAGCAACACTGCGATATCTGCACCTTTCGGCCGACACATCTGACTTCAGCACAGCATTTTTTGGGACCGGGTTTGCCTTCCCACTTCGATCTCTACTCTCTCAGCCAGACTGCAGTGATGCAGCCTGTTTCCAGGACCACCATTTGGAGGTGGAGTAGGGTCTTAGTCAGCTCTGGTTCGCTGACCCTGATGCAAGCAGTTAAGATATGGGTCGCTGACTGCATTCTCTACTGCTGCATCTTTGGGTCCCTGGTCTGTACAGGATCTGTTTTGTCGAAAACCTGCATTTTCATCTCTCAGTTGCTTGCCTGTGGACTCTTTTAATCTCTCAAGGATAATTCTGTTTAATACTTTTCCTGGCACTGATAGTAACAGTATTCCTCTATAATTTGTGCACTCTTGTAAATTTCCCTTCTTAGGCAACTGGACCAGATAACCTTCCTTCCATTCTGCTGGTATTTTCTCTCTCCCAGACTTTGCCAAGTAGTTTGTATAAAATCTCTGTAGATGTATCAATATCTGTTTTGATGGCCTCAGCTGGAATGCCATCTGGACCAGCTGCTTTTCCATCTTTCAGACGCTTTCGGCTTTCTTTATTTCTTCTCTACTTGGTCGTTCACAGCTGATTTGTAGCTCCTCTTCTGCTGGCAGATAAGGAAGACCACTGGCAACAAGTAAAAAAATATATATATGGAACGAGACAAGTGGAGAAGTACTGAGAAAAAGAGAACATCAGCACAAAGCATGTATAAGAACAGACACCATTAGCAAGATAGAAGACAGAAAAAACAAGAAAGCAGGTTTAAAAAGAAGCAAAACCAGAAGCTCCAAGGTCAAGGCTCATGAAATGTACATAGAAGCAAACAAAGAAGTAACATCAAAAGAGACAAGAGGAAGCAGAGATTGAGGTAAAGCATATCAGAACATGGTACCATGGAACAGAAATCACAGATAATGTAGTAACTAGACAACTATTAGAACGAAATTCAGCAGATCCAAACACAACAATTAGCAATTTTTTTTTACTACTGCCCAGTAATATTAAAATGAATATAAGTTATTATCTAATAAAAATTAAAACAGACAAGACAGTTTTAAAAAAAAAACGAAAAAAAAAACAGAGTTTATATTTGTCACAAAATCACAAGACCTATAAAACCCTGACAAGTAAAATCAAATGTAGCCTTAAATTTCTTCCAGATGCTAATGCAGACGATATTAAAATCAATTACTGGACTGTAAAAGGTGGATAGTGTAAAGGAAAAGCTACTCCCCAGCAAAATAACAAGAAAGAGAAGTAATAAAGAACAAAGAAGTTTGACAGATTAGTTAAAAGAGATATGAAGAATGCTTTAAAAAGATATCACTGAATGAATCTTGCGAACAGTAAGGAGAACAGATAGAAGACTTCAGTAGAAAGTCGGCTAGAGAATTCTATTAAAATTAAAACAATGCAACTGAGAAAACAAATGCTATTAGCCAACTACAATTTATAAATGATACAGACTGTAGCATGATGAAACAAATGCCTTACCATAAGAAAAATATTGTCAAATCAAATTCACACACCCTCTTGTGTGTGTTGCGTGCCTTACCATAAGAAAAATATCGTCAAATAAAATTCACACACCCTCTTGTGTGTGTCGCGCAGATTTGCAAATGGCGTGATAGCAGACGGAAATTTTGTGTAAATGGTACCATGGATTTATATAAATTGCAAACAGATGAAGTAAAGAAAAGTAATAGAACTTGTTGCATTTTATGAAGGAGAAGGCCATGCTGTTATTTTCGAAAGGAAATGGTGCTATGTGCTTTAATTTCGGAGATATGCGAGGTAAAGTAGGCCAGCATGTTAGAAGATAGCGTGAAAATGGTGTTCCAAAATTTGCTAAAATTCGTAGACAAAAACAAATTAAAGGAAACCAGAGATGCAAAGGAAGCTAAGGATCATCCCAGTAAAAGGATATATAGATGAAGGAAGTAGATGCCGGGGTTGAGCAGAATGAATATGTTTTCTGGACCACCCCAACACTGCTCGAGTCTGCAAATATTACACAGTCTGAACACTGTGATACCAATTGCTACTTGACACGTCTGCCACCCCTGTATAAAAAGGCAAGCAGCAGAAATTTCAAACTTCACACATACACAACAGAAGACAGATAGACTGAGGGAAAGAGACGTTTGTCAAGGCTAATTTTACCATCTGTTGCCGTGCAGCTCTTCCATCACCAAACTGAGTATATTCTGTGTTTTTCATCTATCCTAAGAGGGTATGTAAATTTATGAATAATTAAATTGTTTTATTGCAGCTTATTTAAATAGAATTGTATCAGGATCAGGCCAGAGGACTGAACTGAATTTGAGTTGTGGATGTATACAGGAATTCGATGCCTACCAACGTTTAGCATAAATATCAGTAGGAGTGATCTATTAGAAACTATTATATTTGAATAATGGACTTGGCACTCTGGAAATGTGAAAAGTGATGGTACATCATAATCATGTATACTTGTATTATATTTATTTATGTATTATATTATTTTAGAATTGTTCTGCAGATAGACACCTGTCTTGTCTCGCTATTCCTAATCAGAACTGATCTATGTATCATTCATTTACATGCAAACATCTGACCACTCTCATTCTTGTACATGTAGGCTTGTGGATCCTATGACCAAAGGCTAGCCACTTGTCACGTATTGTCCCCAGAATCATTTGTGTCATACTACTTTAGAGGTCTAGAATCCTAGATCAATAAGTGACTTCCTGGATCAACACAGGAGCATCATATATTGTCATCTAGATTCACGCCCTAGGCCGCATCAGTGCATGGTGGTCTAGTGCAAGACTTTCAACTGATACTGCTGTGTACATTCCTAGAGGACAAACACAACACTGAAATGTTAAGTACTCTATGTGGAAAATTCCATCAGCTATTGTGAGGAGTCAAAGCAAAGTGACTAGTGTTTAGGGATGAGAAAAACAGTTCTGCACTACTAGAATAGACAAGAGATAACTTAAGTAATAAAGGAACATTTGAATGAACATTTTATATTATTCTGAAGATCACAGAAAGGACTTCTTAATTAATTACTGAGTGAAACTCAACTATTAAGTACATTTGTAATTAAATTTTATTCATTCACTTTTTCATCATTTCATCATCCATACATTGCACAGGAAAGAACCAAAATATAGAAGTAAATAATAAATGGTTCTTTAATTGTAATTATCTGACTTGTCACATTTATAATGTCGCATTTTTGAGTTCTAATGAATTGTTGATTATCATAGGTTAGTTACAAAGCGAAGGTGGCACCTTAGGCTCTATCTTTAATCTGACTTCTATCTGAAGTAGAGACCTTCACAGCTGTGACTATCCTGTGATACCAGTGCTCTTCTCTGACACTGGGACTACATTCTTGTCAGACATAATTCTTCTTCTGTTCTTTCAGTAACTACTACTGACTACCACACTCATAAAACATTTCGCTACACAGACAGAAATCCAATATTTATTGGAACCAAGAAAGACGAAACTGAAAGAACATTTTCAGGAACTATTAAATCAAACTGGGAAATAAGAACCTGCCATTTTTGCCCTGAAAATAAAAAAAAATAAAACAACGAAAACAGAAGTGGCCACAAGGACCAGCCCAAGACATTAATCATGATTTCCATTTTTTCCCCCTATGGGACATGGAGCCACTACTGCAGTTGATCCTCTAGCAGAAGAGATAAATATTTATATTCTCCTAAAGGGGAAATAAGATAAATCTCCCCTCTCCTACGGTCTTATTTAAATTTGTTAAGTTTGTCTTAAGTCTATTTTTCCATGTCTCTCTCTGTTTCTTCAATCCAGAAGATTCCAAACAAGGACTGAACTTCAATGTTCATGAATGACAGACTCAATAAGTGTCATATCCACCTTCAGCACCTTTTCCCCCACCTGTGTACTCAACTAGTGTCTTGTCTACCCTTTCCATAAAATCCTAACTGGTGATCCTGTCAAACTATTTTACTCTTTCTATTCTGGGCAAGCAATCATTTATTTTATCAATAACTTCTTGGTTATTGTTCTGTGACATATAAACAGAACTTACTAGATGAGAAAGGTTTACATACTGATTTCCGTGTTGGATCTCATCTATGATTCCCATATACATCCAAATGCAGTGAAAGCTGCTACTTCCTAATCTTTATCATCATTTTGACACCAATATTCATGTCTCAAACTATGTCCATGTTGCTGCCAAGGTTTATGTCTATGTTTGTACCACATAGGGGTGTTTCTCCAAGCACAATCTGGCACACATCTGCCACTTTCATTCATAGTCTTTTGTTTATAAAATGTTTTTTGTGTGACTAGCATTGTCATTTTTACAGGCATCTGTTTCTGTTTACAAGATATAAGGGCATCATGAATGACTAGATCGTTGAGCTGCCTCAAGTGAATTCCATTTATGGTGCCAGATACTGTTTTTTTTATAATCCGATATACAGCCAGTAGGAAGAAGAATGGTGATAGAAGTATCCCTGCTGCATGCCAGTTCTTCCTCCAAATACCAGTATAGGACCATCTTTATCTTTATAACCACCTATTGGAATAATCAACAGCTCCACCTAAAAGAATGATTAATGCACTCTTCCACATACAACTGTAAGATGAATCCCCTCCTCCAGCTACACATGGAAGACTAATCTCCTCCTTCATGATGGTTAATCTTCTCCAAATAAGCATATGATTATTCTCCCTCTCAAGAATTCCTCACTACAGCAGCTTCTAAAGTATATGAGGACTTGTGTCATGTGTATGATCTAATGAAACTATTGAGTGTGAAAGGACATTTAAGAACAAGGACACGAGACTCTGTGAAGTGGCGGGAAAGGGCTTTGTGTTGGCTGTAGAGCAGCTGCAACAGGCTATGGAATTCAGGACAATAATTTAGATACATCATACTGGTTACTTTCACAATCGCATCACATTAGCTGCTTTGATAAAACCAGGACTGAAATTGAAAGCCGCAACCACGGTGGAGTGGATTCAATACCCAGCACAGGCAGGCAAAGACAACAGGAGGCTGACACTTGAGAGACTGACCCAAGTGGGCCCGCCCGCCTCAGAGTGTAAAGTAGATAAAAGGCGGAAACACTCATCCGAGTTCGATGGGAGGACATTAGATAATCTCTGAAAGACCGAGGACTAGAGTGTTACCATGCCTGGAGGAAGACAGCTGATAGGATAGTGTATCATTCTCTCAGGCAAACCCCTACACCCTAGAGTAGAAGAGGAACGACTAAGTGGTAGAAGTAGTAGTAACATTTGTCCGGCGGGCGGACTACTTCTGATGATCAGATTACCTCCTGGTGTAACACTCTGTATAGAGTTTCCTACCATCAGCGGCAGTTTAATGTTATGTGAGACCCTATGCAAGCGTGAAGCCGAGTCCCCTTTCCAATAAATCCCTGTTGTATCTACAAGCATATGTGCGTGAGACCCTAGATAAAAGCCTAGGTCGCTTATGCCTAAAACACACACTGGTAACATATTACTTCAGCTTAGTGACCGATTAAATTAGTTATAAATTTACAGACTCAAAATAGCAACATCATGCATATTAAATGAGCTAATGTGCATAATTTATTCACAATTTGTAAATGTTTACAGCACATTTTAAATACCACTTAATGGTGTCAAATCATATGGATACATGAATTTTAAGTAGCATATTACATCAACTTTCTACTGTCTTCTTCTTCTTCTTCCGTTCTTAGCCAAAGACCGACCAAGCAGTCAGAGGCCATCACGCCTTGTGGCGTCTTAAGGGCAACAGCAGATTGATTTTCTCTGTTGTAGTTTCCCATCACGCCTAGCGGCGTCTTTAGGGCAACAACAAATAGATCCATCTGCCGCTGTTTCCGTAATCGGTGTGACAAGCCAACGGGTGATCAGCCCATTGGGCTTTCTACTGTCGGGAGTGACAAAATTATGACAATATGATCAGAAACTGTGATAAGTTTATGCTCATGCTGATTGTTCTGGAACATCTGCTTAAAGATAATACATATATGTGTATGTGTGTGTGTGTGTGTGTGTGTGCTTTTACACCAAGAGAAGAGAACTGGAGACCGACTTACGGACAAACTGGATAAAGACATGGAAAGACCCTGAACGAAAGCACAGTATAGGAAGGCTTTGTGCGTACTTGTTGGGGGCCTCGGAGTTGAAGGAATGAATAAATAAACTGACATGCTCATGAGAATAAATAAACTGACATGTTCATGAAGTAGTTGGCCCGTTTGATGCTGCTACACGGAGAGTCATGGATAATAAAAGTGTTCACAGCACAACTTGTCTATGCTTTATTACCTAATAAACGATCTATCTATATATCTATATATATATATATATATATTGTTTTCAGCCTCAGGAACATTCAATTGTGTCTCTAGTGGTTCCTTGTTCAGAGTTTCTCTGAAGTGCTCTGCCCATCTTGTTTCCTGTCCCTCTGCTGTCGTGATGAGATTTCCTTGCTTATCTCTTACTAATGTAATATTGTTTGCACCTTGTTTTCCGCTGAAGAATTAGTTATTTTGTATACTGTACTTTGTTCATTTCTCAGTGCTGCCTCTTCTGCCTGTCTTGCAAGATCGTCTAGGAAATTCCTTTTGTTGGCTCGAGTTTGGCGTTTAACTTCCTTGTCCAGCTGACTGTACTGTTCGCGATATAGTTGCTTTAACCTGGGGGACTTCGCTTCTGTTTTCTTTCTTTTCATTCCCTTTCTAGATGTAAATACAGACATTCTACGAAAAGAAGAAATCATCACAGCAATCAAAGGGTTAAAGAACGGAAAAGCTCCTGGGCATGATAACTTAAATGCAGAGCTATTTAAGACAGACCCTGAGCTAGCAGCAGAACTATTAGAACCACTATTTGCACAAGTCTGGAAAATGGGGACAACATCATCAGAGTGGAACAAAGGAATAATTGTCAAATTGCCCAAGAAGGGAATCTTGCAGACTGCAATAATTGGAGAGGAATCACTCTTCTCTCAGTTCCCAGCAAAATACTAGGCAGGATAATTATACAGAGAATTTCAAAAGCAGTAGACCACAAACTGTGGAAAGAACAAGCAGGATTTAGAAAGAACAGATGTGTAGATCATATATTCACTCTCAGGAACATTATAGAGCAGTGCTCAGAATGGCAAAGACAGCTGTACATTAATTTCGTTGATTTTGAAAAGGCTTTTGACAGCATACATAGGGACAGTTTATGGAAAATACTGAGGGCTTATGGAATTCCGCTGCATATTGTCAATCATAAAAAGCCTCTATGCCAACTTTACGTGTATCGTTGGGCATAGCAACCTAACCTTTTGAGGTGAAGACAGGAGTACGAAGGGGATGCCCCTTATCAACCACTCTATTTTTAACAGTCATAGACTAGGTAATGCGCCAGACAACAGAGGCAGTCCAAGAGGAATAAAATGGACTACATTTTCTACATTGGAAGATCTGGAATATGCAGATGACATTGCACTACTAGCACATTCACATCAACACATCCAGGAAAAAACGGATAGACTTAATAAGTTTAGCCAGCAGGTGGGCTTGAATATCAATTTAAAGAAGTCAGAGGTCATGACGCTCAATGTGAGCAACCCTGAGCCCATATCAGTAAGGAATCAGCAACTGGTACAGACAGACACCTTCACATACCTAGGATGCATAGTAACACTAGATGGTGGGGCAGGCAAAGACATCAACATCAGAATGAATAAGGCAAGAACAGCCTTTTTTAGCCTAAACAACATCTGGAAGTCCTCTCAATACAGCACAAACACAAAATTAAGATTATATCAGAGCTGTGTGCTTTCTGTGCTTCTCTATGGTGCGGAATGCTGGAGAGTTACAGAGAAGGAAATGTCGAAATTGTCCTCTTTTCACACAACATGCCTAAGAAAAATTCACCGAATCTTTTGGCCGAATACCATCACCAACCAAGATCTGCTTACTCGGAGCAAGCAAGAGGACATGCACACCATCATAGCTGGCAGACGCTGGAGCTGGGTTGGCCATGTCCTCAGAAGAGACCCCGATGCCATCACAAGAACAGCTATGCTTTGGACCCCTGAAGGAAAACGAAAGAGAGGTCGACCAAAAACAACCTGGTGGAGGACTGTGGAGGCTGAGATGCAAAGAATGAACCAGAGTTGGGGCACTGTACGAAGGATGGCCACCGACCGAGCAAAGTGGAATCAATTTGTTGTTGCCCTACAAGACGCCACTAGGCGTGATAGCCACTGACTGCTTTGACGGTCGGCGGCTAAGGATCAAAGAAGAATATATATATATATGAAGATCATTAACTAAATACAGAAGACCTAACATGCAGAGTTCTTCATGAAGGACAACTTACAGAACCATTTAGGATTAGAATAGGAGTGAGACAGGGATGCCTCTTTTCTCCATGTCTTTTCTTACTAGCAACAGATTGGGTTATGAAAACATCAACATCACACAACAGAAATGGAATCCAGTGGAATCTGACTAAACAGCTTGATGATCTGGATTTTGCAGATATCTTGGCTCTTCTGTCCCATAACCATTATCAGATGCAAGAGAAAATGAAAATTCTCGATGAGAGGTCATAACAAGTGGGCCTGAAAATACACAGGGAAAAGACAAAGATTATGAGAATAAATGCAAGAAATGACAACAAGGTTGAACTTGAAGAAACACCACTAAAAGATGTAGAATCGTACAAATATCTTGGAAGAAATATAGACAAAGTTGGAGGGACAGACAGTGATATCACAATAAGAATACAAAAAGCAAGAGGAGTTTTCATTGTATTGGGAAATATATGGAGAACAAGAGAAATCAAGTGCAACAAGGAAATAAGAATCTTCAACTCAAATGTCAAGTCAGTCCTATTGTATGGCTCTGAGACATGGAGAGCAACAAAAACAACAACCAAAAAGCTACAGACTTTTATAAACGGGTGCTTGCGTAGAACAGAAGGACTGAAATGGTATGACAAAGTCACAAATGTGGAACTGATGACAAGAACCAGACAAGTGCCAGTGGAACAAGAGTTGAGAAGAAGACGCTGGCGATGGATAGGACTCACATTGAGGAAACCTGTTGATAGCATTACAAGGCAGTCCTTATTCTGGAATCCATAGGGAAAGAGAGGCAGAGGTAGACCAAAAAACACATAGAGAAGAGAACTGGATACAGAGATGAAAATGGTGAGGAAAACTTGGAAAGAACTTGAGCAGATGGCACGGGACAGGAGGAATTGGCATGTGTTTGTTGAAGGCATAATCTCTTTGGGGAGCTAACGGGTAGTGATGATGGACTGATATATATATATATATATTTTATCCAGGCTTTGTAGAGATACTTCTTTGTTCTTCATTACTTCGCTTACTTGTTATTTCTAATATATATATATTAGTTTGTGATTACAATAATATCAATATATACAATGCTGTGATTCATAAACCTTTTTCCCTCCATTAGATTTCATTATTTGCTATTTTTCTTTTATCTTCAAACACTACGTACTGTATTCATAAATTACAACTATACATTAATAAATTTATATCATAAAGCAAAAAGCACTAACCATCAGTATGGTTGAAGTTTTATTTTTGCTTTTATTATATGCAAGCAAATAAGTGATTTTATAGCCTTGCATGACACTTACTCAATATGGCTACATGATTTCTACACTTCATCAGCGGCCATGAAAGAAAAGCAGAACATTTATAATGCTACTTCCAAAGCACAAAAAACAACATATACGCCCAAAAACCAATCAATATAAAGAAAGTTCAACTATTCTCGCAAACTGAAATATGATCCGCAACCTTTGGAAAGACCAATTATAAAGTGGCCTTTGCTCAACTTTATCAATCTATAATTTACGATTCATTCAAGTGGTTATAATTTTGAAAATACAGGAGCAAAGCATAATTTTAGTAAATTTGCTCTGCTGGTTCTTTCTGCAAAATTTTGAAGATGGTAGTTTTGTGAAATGAGTAGTTATTGCACAGCGTGCGCATATGTGCTTGGTCCGACACTTTCCAATCCTAATAACTCACTTATTTTTCATGCAATCAGTGAACAAATAAAGATTAACAGTTTATTCATTCCTGCTTATTTTTATGTTTAATACAAAAAGGTTTATTTGCTGATACACAAAAAAAAAACTTGTATTCTACTGTAAGGTGTGTGCACATAAGTCATATGTAGTTGATTGTTTTCTCAGACAGACTTGGGCACCATTTAGGAATGCTATGCTAAATTTATGTTCTATTCTTAACCACAGGAGACAGACGACAATAATATAAGAGCTGCAAAATGACACAACAAAATGAAATCAGTCAACAAGGAAAAGCATAAATGACTGCCTTGAAACTGGATAAACCCCCTCAAGTACAACATAGCCTATCACACTACAGCTCAAAAACAAAATTTATGAACCATTAAGAAAGAAAAAAAAAACAGACACCCCCAAAATTAACACACAAGATGCTGACCACACACATTACCTGTAGTTGCTTCCTGTGAGTTTTTTTCAAACTGTTTACTTGTTCTCTCTGTTTGACTATCGACACCACTAGTGGAGGAAACAGGTTCTGCAAGAGAGCTAGGAGCAGGAGCTGGTGGTTCATATGGAGCCGGAGCTGTGGAGTTAGAAATAAAGGATGTTTATAAAGTCCTTGTGCAACTTTAAACGTTAATAACTTTGGATGTACACATGATAGAAATAAACTGTAAACTGCATATAAAGGGTCATTGTCAGCTAACAGCTGAAATAAATTAATATGAGAACTACTGTGTTTTTGTGTACCCAAGAAACACCGGGTAGCTGCTCTAGAGCAGTGGGCCTCAACGTGGGCCCTATGACCCCCAGATGGCCATGCCATATTTCTAGGGGGCGACAGTAAGATGGTAAAGTACTTTTTTCAGCTGTGACTATGTGGGCCATAGAGGTAAATTAGGCTCAGAAGGGGGCCATGAGCAAAAAAAATGGTTAAGAACCCCTGCTCTAGAGAACAAGCAGAACAACATTCTTCCATGTCTTCATTTCCAGCCAATTTTTGTGTATTTATTTTAACCTTTGATGGAGAACAACATAAGCAACAACCAAGAAGTTACACTATCACAAAGGGATGCTTGCATAAAAAGGATGAAATGGTACAAGATCACCAATGTAGAACTCACGACAAGAACCAGGCAAGTGACTCTGGAACCTGGAACCAGAGTGTGAGAAGATGATGTCAATGGATAGCACAACATACTGAGCACACCTGTAAATAGTATTTTACGGCAGTCCTTGTTCTGGAGAAGGGTAAATGAGATAGGAGACCAGAAGACACATGAAGAAGAGGTGTGGAGACAGATATGACAGAGATGAGGAAAACATGGAAAAACGTTGAGCTTTTTGCATGGGACCGGAGGGTCAAACATGAGTCTTTTGAAGGCCTTCACTCCTTGGGAAGTTGGAGGTTACTGAATCAATTAAATAATTCTGGCCCTTGCAACGTATTTTGGTATACCTGAGCTGTGATAAAAATGTATATACACACAATATTTCAACTTTATGTGCCCCCACCCGAAGGCTGTGTGTTTTAACTATAAATATCAAATAAAAAATATAAAACCCAGGATATTAAAAATCAATTATATATTTATTTATTTATTATTTTTCTTTTCTCTAACCAGCGGCACTCGAGCTTTTCCAGCTCTTTTGGCCCAATGACGTCATTGCGAGGCTGGGGGGTCAGTAGACTTTCCTTCCAACCCGGTCAGGAGCTTCGCTCCTTTCCATCCACACGGGATTTATATGTCAGGAGCCGTTCAGGTTATTCAGTCAAATTTCCGGTCGTAAACATTCCTTCAAACGCTGACGCCCGGGTTTGAACCATGAAAACCTGGTCGCCAGTACAACGCCGTAGCCATTACACCAGCGCGGCTCCCTATATATTTATTAACAGTGCAATTGAAACTCCTTCTGGTACAAAAGCATCTGTTTATTTTCTTATTAAAAACATGATAACAAATACTACAAACATGCTGTAATCTTTATTAGAAAGGGTTACACAATTTTATTTTCACACAAACAATCTGACATTTATTTTAAGTGGTGTCAATAAAGATGATAGTGTGGAAACGTCATCAACCTTTATATAATGTTCATGTCTTACTTCCGAAACTTACAGCAAGCAATACAGCTGGAGATTAAAAGAAAGAAAGTAGAGATGGCCAGGACACAGCTTAGAAAACAACCAAACAATATCACCCAACAGGCCATTGACTGGAATCCATAGGGGAAGAGAAATGAGGGAGGCCAAGGAAAGCCTGAAGAAACATGGAGGAAATGCAAGCCAATGGAAATCTCATGGGCAGAGCTGAAAAAAGTTGGTGAAAAGCACCATATGCTTATTATGGAACAAACATAAATGATAACGGAAAATTCCACAACTTAAAACACTCAAAGCAACACAATCGATGTATCAATAGCCATCTGAGCAACATGGGGTAGTGTGTGTGACAATTCGGGTGAATAAAAAGATAACCTCATACAGATAATAGATAACGGATATATAAAAGAGGGGATAATTCAATAATATCTCTCCAGGAATACCTCGTAAAAAAAGTTTTGGCCCATCAAGAAGAAAGAACTTCCCGCTAGAAGGGGTTCTTAGGCCTGCTCAAGGTCTGTATTTTAGCCACAACCCTTTCCGAATTATCCAGGGGCCACAGGGAGGATAAATGGATCAGTTCCGACAAATAGGACTGATATATTTTGGCATTTGATCTGTGTAGTTGAATAGTATAATTTTAAAAAAGTAATAATCGATAAGGATTCAGTGGAGTAGATTCTAACAGTACTATGTGATGTACTAGATTAAGATATGTGACGTTAAAACATCAAATTCTTAATAACTCAAGGCGCTTTTGTTAAAATATATAAATACAAGTAACTATATTTATTAACATATAATCTTGATCAACAATTTTAAATAACAACAACAAAGTAAGTTAAAGCAATTAAGCAATGGAAATAGTATTGTAAATACTTTTATGACTACAGATTTTCTTTCCTTAATTTAGGAGTACTCATCTTACAATGTGACAGGAAGTTTCTTAAAATTCTTCTCAATTATTGAAGAGAAATAAGATATACGATTAACAGGATCTGGCAAAAAAACTTTTGCTTGCTCTTTACATTAAGAATTAAATATTAGCCATGGAGTTTGTTGTCTGGTTTGGTTTTTAAGGACTATCTTCATTGCACACAGACAACGCCATCAGTGCCCCGATCTCCTCCCTTAGATCACACAAGGAGGATCTCAGCACAGTGCACGAACTCCATAGCACTGGCGAGAATCCCAATTTGTGTATATTCTTCTCTTCTTTTGATCCTTAGCCGCCGACCGTCAAAGCAGTCAGTGGCCATCATGCCTAGTGGCGTCTTGTAGGGCAACAACAAATTGATTCCACTTTGCTCGGTCGGTGGCCATCCTTCGTACAGTGCCCCAACTCTGGTTCATTCTTTGCATCTCAGCCTCCACAGTCCTCCGCCAGGTTGTTTTTGGTCGGCCTCTTTTTCGTTTTCCTTCAGGGGTCCAAAGCATAGCTGTTCTTGTGATGGCATCTGGGTCTCTTCTGAGGACATGACCAACCCAGTTCCAGCGTCTGCCAGCTATGATGGTGTGCATGTCCTCTTGCTTGCTACGAGTAAGCAGATCTTGGTTAGTGATGGTATTCGGCCAAAAGATTCGGTGAATTTTTCTTAGGCATGTTGTGTGAAAAGAGGACAATTTCGACATTTCCTTCTCTGTAACTCTCCAGCATTCCGCACCATAGAGAAGCACAGAAAGCACACAGCTCTGATATAATCTTAATTTTGTGCTTGTGCTGTATTGGGAGGACTTCCAGATGTTGTTTAGGCTAAAGAAGGCTGTTCTTGCCTTATTCATTCTGATGTTGATGTCTTTGCCTGCCCCGCCGTCTGGTGTTACTATGCTTCCTAGGTATGTGAAGGTATCTGTCTGTACCAATTGCTTATTCCTTACTGATATGGGCTCAGGGTTGCTCACATTGAGCGTCATGACCTCAGACTTCTTTAAATTGATGTTCAAGCCCACCTGCTGGCTAAACTTATTAAGTCTATCCGTTTTTTCCTGGATGTGTTGATGTGAATGTGCTAGTAGTGCAATGTCATCTGCATATTCCAGATCTTCCAATGTAGAAAATGTTGTCCATCTTATTCCTCTTGGACTGCCCTCTGTTGTCTGGCGCATCACCCAGTCTATGACTGTTAAAAATAGAGTTGTTGATAAGGGAATTTGTGTATATACTGTATATGAATCACACATTCTATAAATATTTTTATGTGGTAGGTAGGTTTCCTAATTTTTTAATTTTGCCAGGGCAGCGGCCTTATGGCCTACTCTTTACGATTTTCCAACTGCCGTGGGATTTTTAACTTGCGCAACGTTGCACATGGGACCTCCTATTTTTTCGCCCTTATCCGAGAAGGCTAGGCATCCGATCTCACTACCCATGAGACCAGGGGGGAGTATGACATATTTAGGACCACTGGTTCTGAAAAAAATATTTCCATAAATTATAATCCCTCAACTGGGATTCGAACCCGGTACCTCTCGAATATGAGGCGGACGCCATACCTCTTAGCCACTCCGACCCCCTGGTGCGACACTTTAGGTCTAGATGATTCTTCTTCTACAGGAATAACGTTTATAGTAATTTCAGTGTGGTTTGTCAAATGGCAGCAGTTGACTATTTTTGCCTCTGGCCCCAGATATTTGCTAGAGCCTCTATAAGGAGTATGGTTTGTGGTTTCCTTGGTGAGATTTAACTCACACACAGGTAAGTGGATGTGTGACTGGCTTCAGTTATCACCTGAGAACTTTCGAAGTTCTTGGCACTTCCTAGAATTCTTGTTATCTGGCGTACAACACCATATTAGTGGCCCATACTTAACACTTTTTAGCTTGATAATATAAATTTGGACCACTGTTACAAGCGTCCGATTAACAGAACGTTAAGGAGTGTCTGATTCACAGAGTGGTTACAGGTCTGTTCTCTCACGGCAAAGGTGCCAGGGTTGATTCGCTGCATCAACATGCTTCAGTCTTCTTCTTCTTCTTTGATCCTTAGCCGCAGACCGTCAAAGCAGTCAGTGGCCATCACGCCTAGTGGCATCTTGTAGGGCAACAACAAATTGATTCCACTTTGCTCGGTCGGCGGCCATCCTGCGTACAGTGCCCCAACTCTGGTTCATTCTTTGCATCTCAGCCTCCACAGTCCTCCACCAAGTTGTTTTTGGTCGGCCTCTCTTTCGTTTTCCTTCAGGGGTCCATAGCATAGCTGTTCTTGTGATGGCATCGGGGTCTCTTCTGAGGACATGGCCAACCCAGCTCCAGCATCTGCCAGCTATGATGGTGTGCATGTCCTCTTGCTTGCTCTGAGTAAGCAGATCTTGGTTGGTGATGGTATTCGGCCAAAAGATGCGGTGAATTTTTCTTAGGCATGTTGTGTGAAAAGAGGACAATTTCGACATTTCCTTCTCTGTAACTCTCCAGCATTCCGCACCATAGAGAAGCACAGAAAGCACACAGCTCTGATATAATCTTAATTTTGTGCTTGTGCTGTATTGAGAGGACTTCCAGATGTTGTTTAGGCTAAAAAAGGCTGTTCTTGCCTTATTCATTCTGATGTTGATGTCTTTGCCTGCCCCGTCGTCTGGTGTTACTATGCATCCTAGGTATGTGAAGGTGTCTGTCTGTACCAGTTGCTGATTCCTTACTGATATGGGCTCAGGGTTGTTCACATTGAGCGTCATGACCTCTGACTTCTTTAAATTGATGTTCAAGCCCACCTGCTGGCTAAACTTATTAAATCTATCTGTTTTTTCCTGGATGTGTTGATGTGAATGTGCTAGTAGTGCAATGTCATCTGCATATTCCAGATCTTCCAATGTAGAAAATGTAGTCCATCTTATTCCTCTTGGACTGCCCTCTGTTGTCTGGCGCATCACCCAGTCTATGACTGTTAAAAATAGAGTGGTTGATAAGGGGCATCCCTGTCGTACTCCTGTCTTCACCTCAAAGGTTAGGTTGCTCTGCCCAACACTACACGTAAAGTTGGCATAGAGGCTTTTTATGATTGACACTACGCAGCTTGGAATTCCATAAGCCCTCAGTATTTTCCATAAACTGTCCCGATGTATGCTGTCAAAAGCCTTTTCAAAATCAACTAAATTAATGTACAGCTGTCTGAGCACTGCTCTATAATGTTCCTGAGAGTGAATATATGATCTACACATCTTCTGTTCTTTCTAAATCCTGCTTGTTCTTTCCACAGTTTGTGGTCTACTGCTTTTGAAATTCTCTGTATAATTATCCTGCCTAGTATTTTGCTGGGAACTGAGAGAAGAGTGATTCCTCTCCAATTATTGGAGTCTGCAAGATCTCCCTTCTTGGGCAATTTGACAATTATTCCTTTGTTCCACTCTGATGGTGTTGTCCCCATTTTCCAGACTTGTGCAAATAGTGGTTCCATTAGTTCTGCTGCTAGCTCAGGGTCTGTCTTAAATAGCTCTGCATTTAAGTTATCATGGCCAGGAGCTTTTCCGTTCTTTAACCCTTTGATTGCTGTGATGATTTCTTCTTTTCGTGGAATGTCTGTATTTACATCTAGGTCATTTTCAGCCTCAGGAACATTCAATTGTGTCTCTGGTGGTTCCTTGTTCAGAGTTTCTCTGAAGTGCTCTGCCCATCTTGTTTCCTGTCCCTCTGCTGTCGTGATGAGATTTCCTTGCTTATCTCTTACTAATGTAATATTATTTGCACCTCGTTTTCCGCTGATGAATTTAGTTATTTTGTATACTGTGCTTTGTTCATTTCTCAGTGCTTCCTCTTCTGCCTGTCTTGCAAGATCGTCTAGGAAATTCCTTTTATTGGCTCGTGTTTGGCGTTTAACTTCCTTGTCCAGCTGACTGTCTTCTTCTTCTTCTTTGATCCTTAGCCGCCAACCGTCAAAGCAGTCAGTGGCCATCACGCCTAGTGGCGTCTTGTAGGGCAACAACAAACTGATTCTACTTTGCTCGATCGGTGGCCATCCTTCGTACAGTGCCCCAACTCTGGTTCATTCTTTGCATCTCAGCCTCCACAGTCCTACGCCAGGTTGTTTTTGGTCGACCTCTCTTTCGTTTTCCTTCAGGGGTCCAAAGCATAGCTGTTCTTGTGATGGCATCGGGGTCTCTTCTGAGGACATGGCCAACCCAGCTTCAGCATCCCAGCTGACTGTACTGTTCGCTATATAGTTGCTTTAACCTTGGGGACTTCGCTTCTGTTTTCTTTTTTTTAATTTCCTTTCTCAGTGTTATGGTATTTAATGTTTCTGGTGTTATCCAGTCTTGCTTCTTCCTTTCCTGGAATCCCAAGCATGATTTGCTGCTTTCCTTATATATTGTTGAAATGGTGTTGAATTTCTGGTCTATATCATCAGTCAGTGTCTTTTCCTAACTTTTGGCAAATTGATATCATTTCTTTATGTCAGCCGCAAAGGCTTTTCTGGTAAGGGGGTCCTTCAATTTGCGGATGTCAAACCTTTTCTGTGTAGTTACAGTTGGTCCAGCCCTTCTTAGTTTCACTTTCAGTTTTGCTACTACTAAATGGTGATCACTTCCCACATCTGCACCTCTTCTTACCTTCACATCTTGTAATGCATGTCTCCATCTACCGTTAATCATGATGTGGTCTATCTGGTTTCTGTCCCGACCATTTGGTGATTCCCATGTTAACTTGTGAATTTCCTTATGTGGGAAAAGTGTTCCTCCAATGACCAGGTTGTTAATACTACAGAAACTTATTAATTTATCCCTATTTTCGTTTGCTGTTCCGCTGCCGTATCTCCCCATTACTCTTTCGTTATATGTATTGTGTGCACCAACTTTCGCATTGAGGTCTCCCATTACTATAATAAGATCATATCTAGGTGTGTCTTCCATTTCTTTCTGCAGTTGTTGATAGAATTCATCCTTGACGTCTTCAACGCTGTCATTCGTTGGTGCGTAGCATTGTATTATTGTAGTATTGGTGAATCTACCTCTCAATCTTAATCTTATCAGTCTGTTGTTGATAGGTTTCCATTCCAGTAATGTTCTTTCTACTCCTTTCTGTAGAATAATGGCTACACCTTCATTGTGCTGTCCATCCTCTCTTCCAGAGTAAAGTACTGTTTCTCCTGTTGCTGTTTTAACTTTTCCTGCCCCTGTCCATTTGCTCTCGCTTATCCCTAGAATGTGTAGCCTATAAATTCTCATTTCTGCCGTGACCTGTTTTAGTTTACCCGTCTCATTCATTGTCCTGACATTCCAAAATCCTATTCTTGTATCATGTTTTGCAGTCAGAACGTCCGTTCTCATGTCAGTGGCTTTCTTTCGGCTTTCACCACTGAGTCATACGAGCCTCAGACTCCGGATGTCCGTCCCGCAGCAAAGTTTGTTTATTCATTGTTGTTTCCGTAACTTCAATTTTTTTTTACATAGACAGGGGTGTCAGCCCTATGCTAAAACCCCCAACCTGGAGGACCAGGGTGTCTGCTTTCGTCTGACCCCTGCCCGCGCAAACCTGTCCAGCTTGGTAGAACCTTCCAGGAGTAAAACTCCCGCTGGCATAGCTCTGGGGGTAATCAGGGTATGCAAGCCGCCATACCTTGACAAGGTATTGACACCGGTGATGGCAGATGCTTCAGTCTACCCAGCTGTAAATGGGCATCTGACTTTGCACTTGAGTTAGGGAAGGAAAAGACAGCATGGAAGGGAACTGGTCAACGTAACTCTCAATGCTGTACCTAGTATAGCATTCGGCAGTAGCTGCTATGGGGACTACCATTTTTTAACCACTGTTACTTGGAACTTCTATATCTATAAGGACACCAGATTTAGATTACTCTTATAACACTGGTGTTATCAATTATGATATTAGCTATATAGCCTATCCTTATAGAAGAAATGTACTGAATATTCTAGGCTATAAATCTGAGTGTCTTGAACGCGGCTGCTTGAAACAGTGAAGAATCCTCTGTGGACAACAGTATTATGCATCTCCAAGGCCCCAAGTAGATTCCACCTCCTATAAATTATTTTCAAAATCTTGACATCGTAGCATCCTACAATTTATTTATGTAGGGGGTGGGGGGGCGCGGTAGCGCTGTGCTAACTGAACGTTTATCTCAGTTTTACAATAAAAATTTCCCTACACTGGCTGACTTAGTCTCCAGGGATGGATGCAAGCGCTGGCAGTTTTATTACCTAAGCGGTAAATCTTCATTCGGGCCTTAAGCAGCACATGAGAAACTGCTGAATATTTAGTCTCTATCATGTGAGTTATGAGAGAAATGTGCTACTGCTGGGTGAAAATGAACTTGTCTAGCCTGCCTAAGAGCACACTAGCATAAGAACTGGGACATCGTAGCATGATAACAGGCTGGCATTTCTCTAGCTTAATTGCTCTGATCCCCTATAATATTAACCGTAGTAAGGGAGTGATTCTGCCATCAATGGTACCTATACCTTGTAGCGGTATGGCAGCTTGCGTACCCTGACAATCCCCAGAGCTATGCCAGTGGGGGTTTTACTCCTGGTAGGTTCAACCAAGCTGGACTGGTCTGTGTGGGTAGGGGTCAGACAAAAGCTGGTACCCTGGTCCTCCAGGTTGGGGGTTTTAGCATAGGGCTGACACCCCTGTCTAAGTAAAAAAAAATCGCACGTTACGGAAACAACAATAAATGGAAAAACTTTGCTGCGGGATGGACATTCGGAGTCTGTGGCTCGTATGACTGTCAGTGGTGAAAGCCAAAAGGAAGCCACTGACATGAAAACGGACGTCCTGACCGCAAAACAGGATACAAGAATAGGTTTTTGGAATGTCAGGACAATGTACGAGACAGGTAAACTAAGACAGGTCACGGCAGAAATGAGAAACTATAGGTTACACATTCTAGGGATAAGCGAGAGCAGATGGACAGGGGCAGGAAAAGTTAAAACAGCAACAGGAGAAACAGTACTTTACTCTGGAAGAGAGGATGGACAGCACAATGAAGGCGTAGCCATTATTCTACAGAAAGGAATAGAAAGGACATTACTGGAATGGAAACCCATCAACAACAGACTGATAAGATTAAGATTGAGAGGGAGATTCACCAACACTACAATAATACAATGCTACGCACCAACGAATGATAGCGATGAGGAGGTCAAGGATGAATTCTATCAACAACTGCAGAAAGAAATGGAAGATACACCTAGATATGATCTTGTTATAGTAATGGGAGACCTCAATGCGAAAGTTGGTACACACAATACATATAATGAAAGAACAATGGGGAAATGCGGCAGCGGAACAGCAAATGAAAATGGGGATAAACTAATAAGTTTCTGTAGCATTAACAACCTGGTCATTGGAGGAACACTCTTCCCACATAAAGAAATTCACAAATTAACATGGGAATCACCAAATGGTCGGGACAGAAACCAGATAGACCACATCATGGTTAACGGTAGATGGAGACATGCATTACAAGATGTGAAGGTAAGAAGAGGTGCAGATGTGGGAAGTGATCACCATTTAGTAGTAGCAAAACTGAAAGTGAAACTAAGAAGGGCTGCACCAACTGTAACTACACAGAAAAGGTTTGACATCAGCAAATTGAAGGACTCCCTTACCAGAAAAGCTTTTGCGGCCGACATAAAGAAACGATATCAATTTGCCAAAAGTCAGGAAAAGACATTGACTGATGATATAGACCAGAATTTCAACACCATTTCAACAATATACAAAGAAAGCAGCAAATCATGCTTGGGATTCCAGGAAAGGAAGAAGCAAGACTGGATAACACCAGAAACATTAAACACCATAACGATGAGAAAGGAAATGAAAAGAAAGAAAACAGAAGCGAAGTCCCCCAGGTTAAAGCAACTATATAGCGAACAGTACAGTCAGCTGGACAAGGAAGTTAAACGCCAAACCCGAGCCAACAAAAGGAATTTCCTAGACGATCTTGCAAGACAGGCAGAGGAGGCAGCACTGAGAAATGAACAAAGCACAGTATACAAAATAACTAAATTCATCAGCGGAAAACGAGGTGCAAATAATATTACATTAGTAAGAGATAAGCAAGGTAATCTCATCACGACAGCAGAGGGACAGGAAACAAGATGGGCAGAGCACTTCAGAGAAACTCTGAACAAGGAACCACCAGAGACACAACTGAATGTTCCTGAAGCTGAAAACGATCTAGATGTGAATACAGACATTCCACGAAAAGAAGAAATCATCACAGCAATCAAAGGGTTAAAGAACGGCAAAGCTCCGGGCCATGATAACTTAAATGCAGAGCTATTTAAGACAGACCCTGAGCTAGCAGCAGAACTATTAGAACCACTATTTGCACAAGTCTGGAAAACGGGGACAACACCATCAGAGTGGAACAAAGGAATAATTGTCAAGTTGCCCAAGAAGGGAGATCTTGCAGACTGCAATAATTGGAGAGGAATCACTCTTCTCTCAGTTCCCAGCAAAATACTAGGCAGGATAATTATAAAGAGAATTTCAAAGGCAGTAGACCACAAACTGAGGAAGGAACAAGCAGGATTTAGAAAGAATAGAAGATGTGTAGATCATATATTCACTCTCAGGAACATTATAGAGCAGTGCTCAGAATGGCAAAGACAGCTTTACATTAATTTCGTAGATTTTGAAAAGGCTTTTGACAGCATACATAGGGACAGTTTATGGAAAATACTGAGGGCTTATGGAATTCCAAGCTGCATAGTGTCAATTATAAAAAGCCTCTATGCCAACTTTACGTGTAGTGTTGGGCAGAGCAACCTAACCTTTGAGGTGAAGACAGGAGTACGACAGGGATGCCCCTTGTCAACCACTCTATTTTTAACAGTCATAGACTGGGTGATGCGCCAGACAACAGAGGGCAGTCCAAGAGGAGTAAGATGGACAACATTTTCTACATTGGAAGATCTGGAATATGCAGATGACATTGCACTACTAGCACATTCACATCAACACATCCAGGAAAAAACGGATAGACTTAACAAGTTCAGCCAGCAGGTGGGCTTGAATATAAATTTAAAGAAGTCTGAGGTCATGACGCTCAATGTGAGCAACCCTGAGCCCATATCAGTAAGGAATCAGCAATTGGTACAGACAGATACCTTCACATACCTAGGAAGCATAGTAACACCAGACGGCGGGGCAGGCAAAGACATCAAGATCAGAATGAATAAGGCAAGAACAGCCTTCTTTAGCCTAAACAACATCTGGAAGTCCTCCCAATACAGCACAAGCACAAAATTAAGATTATATCAGAGCTGTGTGCTTTCTGTGCTTCTCTATGGTGCGGAATGCTGGAGAGTCACAGAGAAGGAAATGTCGAAATTGTCAGTGGCCATCACGCCTAGTGGCGTCTTGTAGGGCAACAACAAATTGATTCCACTTTGCACGGTCGGTGGCCATCCTTCGTACAGTGCCCCAACTCTGGTTCATTCTTTGCATCTCAGCCTCCACAGTCCTCCGCCAAGTTGTTTTTGGTCAGCCTCTCTTTCGCTTTCCTTCAGGGGTCCAAAACATAGCTGTTCTTGTGATGGCATCGGGGTCTCTTCTGAGGACATGACCAACCCAGCTCCAGCGTCTGCCAGCTATGATGGTGTGCATGTCCTCTTGCTTGCTACGAGTAAGCAGATCTTGGTTGGTGATGGTATTCGGCCAAAAGATGCGGTGAATTTTTCTTAGGCATGTTGTGTGAAAAGAGGACAATTTTGACATTTCCTTCTCTGTGACTCTCCAGCATTCCGCACCATAGAGAAGCACAGAAAGCACGCAACTCTGGTATAATCTTAATTTTGTGCTTGTGCTGTATTGGGAGGACTTCCAGATGTTTATTTAGGCTAAAGAAGGCTGTTCTTGCCTTATTCATTCTGATGTTGATGTCTTTGCCTGCCCCACCGTCTGGTGTTACTATGCTTCCTAGGTATGTGAAGGTATCTGTCTGTACCAGTTGCTGATTCCTTACTGATATGGGCTCAGGGTTGCTCACATTGAGCGTCATGACCTCAGACTTCTTTAAATTGATGTTCAAGCCCACCTGCTGGCTAATTTTATTAAGTCTATCCGTTTTTTTCCTGGATGTGTTGATGTGAATGTGCCAGCAGTGCAATGTCATCTGCATATTCCAGATCTTCTAATGTAGAAAATGTAGTCCATCTTATTCCTCTTGGACTGCCCTCTGTTGTCTGGCGCATCACCCAGTCTATGACTGTTAAAAATAGAGTGGTTGATAAGGGGCATCCCTGTCGTACTCCTGTCTTCACCTCGAAGGTTAGGTTGCTCCGCCCAACACTACACGTAAAGTTGGCATAGAGGCTTTTTATGATTGACACTATGCAGCTTGGAATTCCATAAGCCCTCAGTATTTTCCATAAACTGTCCCTATGTATGCTGTCAAAAGCCTTTTTCAAAATCAACAAAATTTATGTAAAGCTGTCTTTGCCATTCTGAGCACTGCTCTATAATGTTCCTGAGAGTGAATATATGGTCTACACATCTTCTGTTCTTTCTAAATCCTGCTTGTTCTTTCCTCAGTTTGTAGTCTACTGCCTTTGAAATTCTCTGTATAATTATCCTGCCTAGTATTTTGCTGGGAACTGAGAGAAGAGAGATTCCTCTCCAATTATTGCAGTCTGCAAGATCTCCCTTCTTGGGCAATTTGACAATTATTCCTTTCTTCCACTCTGATGGTGTTGTCCCCGTTTTCCACACTTGTGCAAATAGTGGTTCTAATAGTTCTGCTGCTAGCTCAGGGTCTGTCTTAAATAGCTCTGCATTTAAGTTATCATGGCCCGGAGCTTTACCGTTCTTTAACCCTTTGATTGCTGTGATGATTTCTTCTTTTCGTGGAATGTCTGTATTTACATCTAGATCGTTTTCAGCCTCAGGAACATTCAATTGTGTCTCTGGTATTTCCTTGTTCAGCGTTTCTCTGAAGTGCTCTGCCCATCTTGTTTCCTGTCCCTCTGCTGTCTTGATGAGATTTCCTTGCTTATCTCTTACTAATGTAATATTGTTTGCACCTTGTTTTCCGCTGATGAGTTTAGTTATTTTGTATACTGTGCTTTGTTCATTTCTCAGTGCTGCCTCTTCTGCCTGTTTTGCAAGATCGTCTAGGAAATTCCTTTTGTTGGCTCGGGTTTGGCGTTTAACTTCCCTGTCCAGCTGGCTGTACTGTTCGCTCTGCAAAGTCCACATTAAACTAAATAACAAACAGAACAGCTGCACGGTGCATTTAAATAACATGTCACTAATGCAAAGTGTACTCAGACAGACCAAGTTTTTAGCAGTAAAAGTATTTGCTGAATAGGAAAAACATATAAATGTTTGAAAAGAACCAGTATTACATGTTACCTTTTAAATAGGCCTACAGGTTGAAATGAAGAACAGGCCTACTGGGAGATTATTTTTTTAATGCCATCCAAATAAGTCACTTATGTTGTTAGGATTAAGATCAGGGTTTAGAGTTCAGGATAGTAAAAGGCGAAGACAGTAGGCAAGGTCTGTCATGTTGCCTCATACTGCCAGACTGGCTATCTATAGTTACATTACAGCTAGCCTTAACTCTTTCCGTCCACAGTGACGCACCACGCGCCAGATAGGACTTCTGTTTCGACCAATGACGCGTGGCACGCCAATGCGATATATGTCGAGTTTGAACGAAAAGTTATAAATACCTAGCAACTAGCTGGTTTTTAAATCATTTCATTACATCTTCTTCTTCTTCCATCCTTAGCCATCAACCGACAAAGCAGTATGTGGCCAGTACGCCTAGTGGCGTCTTAGGGCAACAACAAATTGATCAATCTATCGCTGTTTCCACCACGCCTAGTGGCGTCTTTGTGGAACAAAAACAGACCAAACAATCTATCATTGTTTCCGTAATCAGATTGGTTGGCAAGCAGGTGATCAGCCCACTGTGCGAAGTTTTTACGGGATGGGGTAAACAGCCCCATGCCCATACCCTCCTTAGTCGCCTTTTACGACATGCGTGGTAGGGTGCAGTGTTACTATTCTTTGCTCCCCTTTCGGGCCCCGGTAACACACGGGTGTTCATTACATCTAGGACATGTTTATGGACGTTTGTGAGCGAAAAACAAATTTGTGAAGCTAAAATTGTGTGTTTTATATCCATTTCTATTCCTTTGTTTACATACAAAATGGATCGTGAATCTTCAGACCAATGACATATGTCGAGTTTGAACGAAAAGTTATAAATACCTAGCAACTAGCTGGTTTTTAAATCATTTCATTACATCTAGGACATGTTTATAGACGTTTGTGAGCGAAAAACAAATTTGTGAAGCTAAAATTGTGTGTTTTATATCCATTTCTATTTCTTTGTTTACATACAAAATGGATCGAGAATCTTCTTCTAAACACCTGCTTTCGGCTGAGCAAGCACGACGCTAATTTCTCAGTGGACAGAAGATAACTCGAGCGACACGGATTTTTAGAAGTTAGGTTTAGTAATTCCAATGAAGACATTGTAAAGACTTTGTGTCAGAATATTCATGAAAGTGATCATTCTGAGGGCGATGTCGATCAGCTGATTGAACATGCATCAGGTAGGGCTGGTATAAAAAGAGCAAAACTTTCAGTCACTAAAGGAGAAGGATAAAGAGGCAAAAACACCATTGTGACCAAAAGTAAAGCTATGAGAACTGCCACAAGTCTAGAGGCAGGTGCATCCTCACAAGATGTCCCAGAGTGGTTAGAAATTGCTGAGGGGATGACACAAAATACATTTCGATTTTGTCCAAAGAGAACACCAGGTGTGACTGAGGGGTTTGACCTGTCAACCCCATTGAAATGTTTCAGTGTTTTGTTTACAGATGAGGTTCAAGATTTCATGTTCCAGTGCATCAATGATTATACCAGACTCAAATCTATTCAAAATAACCCTGCGAAACAATATTCATTGTATTCTCGGTGGACCAAAGTCACACGCCATGAACTTGATAAGTTTATTGCTGTCCTAATAAATATTGGGATTTAGAAAAGACCATGCATTCGCAACTACTGGTCTACATCTGCAGAATTTTATACTCCTTGGTTTCTTCAAATGTTTTCAAGAAGTAGATTTGAAGCATTATATCATACAATGCTTCATGCCTCTGATGAAAATTCACAAGGAAAAGAAAAGATTTTATGAACATGTTGTTGTAAAAATTTCAGAGTGCCTTTTATCCATTCCAAAATCTCAGTTTGAATGAAGTGGTAATAGGGTATAAAGGCAGATGGCAATATAAGCAGTATAATCCAAGGTTTTCCTTGTATCTTCTCAGGCCAAAGTGGAAGCACATTGTCAAACCAAAAATGATAGAATATAGTTGGTGTAAATAATATTAGTCATAGTTGTTTGGTATTTACAGAAATTTGTGGTGTAGGAAAAAAAATCATATATAATTTATATGATTTTGAAGTGATTGTGGTAAAATGTGTTGTGTTTCAAAATGGATGTGCACTGATATTCTGAGATTTTTCTGCTATGGATTAAACTGGAGCTGACATATGTGAGTACAGTTTATTTATCTTTTTTCCAGTTATTTTTGATTAGGTCTACACTTCACATAACATGACAGACTCTTTCCCTACATCAAATAATTATCTACAGCATTTCACAAGATTCTTCAGTCAATTTTCCACATGTTGATGTATAACATCAACACCTAGTTAAATAAAATGTGTATCTACTGCTTGTTTTTTAAATATAACCTGAAGAGAAAAATTGCACATATTTTGAGCGGTTGTTTTTACAAACATATGTGGTTCTGAGAAAAAAAATCATAAAAATTACATCTATGAAGTGATAGTGATAAAAGTTTCTAGATATGTTTCAAACTAAATGTGCACTGATATTCTTAATATTTTATTGCCATATATTAATTGGGAGCTGAAATATTTAAGTTTAAGTATGCAATTTTATTTTATTTTTTAAACATTTTTAAAATCAAGTCTACACTTCACAAGACATAACACACCTATTCATATCAATTAATTATATGAATCAATTCATAAGATTCTCCAGTCAATTTCACACATTTAAATGTATAACATAAACACCTAGTTAAATAATATGTGTATCTACTGCCTGTTTTTTTTTTTATATAACCTGAAGAGAGAAATTGCACACATTTTGAGCGGTTGTTTTTACAAACATGTGGTTCTGAGAAAAAAAATCATAAAAATTACATCTATGAAGTGATAGTGATAAAAGTTTCTAGATATGTTTCAAACTAAATGTGCACTGATATTCTTAATATTTTATTGCCATACATTTATGGGAGCTGAAATATTTAAATTTAAGTATACAATTTTATTTTATTTTTTAAACATTTTTAAAATCAAGTCTACACTTCACAAGACATAACACACATCTATTCATATCAATTAATTATATGAATCAATTCATAAGATTCTCCAGTCAATTTCACACATTTAAATGTATAACATTAACACCTAGTTAAATAAAATGTGTGTCTACTGCAGTTTTTTTAAATATAACCTGAAGAGAAAAATTGCACACATTTTGAGCGGTTGTGTTTACAAACATATGTGGTTTTGAGAAAAAAATCATAAAAATTACATCTATGAAGTGATAGTGATAAAAGTTTCCAGATATGTTTCAAACTAAATGTGCACTGATATTCTTAATATTTTATTGCCATACATTAATTGGGAGCTGAAATATTTAAATTTAAGTATACAATTTTATTTTATTTTTTAAACATTTTTAAAATCAAGTCTAACACTTCACAAACACATAATTCATATCAATTAATTATATGAATCAATTCATAAGATTCTCCAGTCAATTTCACACATTTAAATGTATAACATTAACACTTAGTTAAATAAAATGTGTATCTACTGCCTGCTTTTAAAAAATAACCTGAAGAGAAAAATTGCACACATTTTGAGCGGTTGTTTTTACAAACATATGTGGCTTTGAGAAAAAAAAAATCATAAAAATTACATCTATGAAGTGATAGTGATAAAAGTTTTCTAGATATGTTTCAAACTAAATGTGCACTGACATTCTGAACATTTTATTGCCATACATTAATTGGGAGCTGAAATATTTAAGTTTAAGTATACAATTAAAAAAAAAAATTTTAACACTTTTTTAATCAAGTCTACACTTCACAAGACATAACACACACCTATTCATATTAATTAATTATATGAAGCAATTCATAAGATTCTCCAGTCAATTTCACACATTTAAATGTATAACACAACTACCTACTGAACTTATGTATTTGTCCACTGTCTGTTTTTAAAACCTCACCTGTCTGAAAAAAATTGCATCCATTTTCGGGCCTGGGTAAAACCCAAAAACAGCCTGGTGGGGGGAGGGGGGGGGGGGGGGGGGGGGGGGATAATGAGTTCTAACTCTAACATGTTGGGTGAAATGAGCTTTGTTGTCAAAATTAAAAATTAATAACTACCAACAAAGAATGAGGCAGTTTTAAAAATAAAAAACAAATTCCAACTTGAAGCGGCAATGTCCCGTGTTTAGCATATATGGCAGCCCTAAGTCTACTATTGCTCCCCTCAGCCAATGTTTGATAACCAGTATTATTTATGTTACCTTAAAAACAATGTTTAGGATTCCCAACTCTAACCCTTATTACAGCATCTCTGAATTCTTTTTTACTGTCGCATCTAATACCACGTCCCACTCTTGCTCATTTCAAGCAAAATCAGGATAAAAGATATTAGGCCTACCTTTAGTAGGAGTTTCCTCAGGTGCAAGTATGTTTTCAACCAGTTGTCCATATTCTTGTTCACTTTCATTAAATTCGTAGTCATCATAACTAGTACTGGAGATTGGCTCAGCTAAATGGCTTGAAGGAGGAGATGCAGAAGGTGCAATTGTAGACAGAATATCTGCAGCTGTGGAACTAGCAAAATCATAGGCGGGTTCAATGTCTGGAGCAGATGGCTGTACCGTTTGTGTCTCAAAAGAACAATCATCGCCGTCTCCGAATGAAATAAGAGGTTCTGCATTATAAGCCTCGGCTTCTGAAGCCCCAGCCGCGTACTGATCGTCCTCGGCTTCATCTTCATCCGCATTCGCTGTAGTGGAGAACAGCTCACCATAGTCGTAAACACCAGGACGGGCTTCGCCTGGGCCGTCGGCATCACCATTGTCATGGTATGGATAGTAACCACCACTGAGCGCATCTACCTGTTCAAAATCATCATTTGAGCACCCTGAACTTTCAGGGTGGCTCTCGAAAGAATCTGACGGGTTATGGTCCGACATGGTAGAGGAAATAATAACGCTCCTTTGTTTTTTAATGTTCCTTCCTTCAGTGATCAGCGCTGGAAGTTGTTTACTGCGTCTGCGTATCCGATAAGCCCCAACCATTTAAAATCTCATGGCCCTTGATGTGATGTACTTCTGACCACCCCCAAAGAGCACTTTTAAATTGTTCACGAAAACAGATTCTTCGTTATGGTGAGGGCATCATAAAATGCCAACTCTGATCATTATGGGCTATTCAGGGTAACCCAGATCCAATTCTAAATTCCCGAAATACCAGCTAAAATGTCACAGAACCGTCCAAGTTAGATAGGGTGGGGTGGATGAGCGTGTTGGGGGTGTGTCAAAATGTTGTGTGTATAAAGGTGTTTGTGTAAACAACTCCTCCATTGAACATTACGACGCACCACCCCATTTACTAGTATTATGTACACCTCCATTTCGTCATAAAATATAACTTAACATCCACAATATCACCTTTGAGTAAACCTAATATTAATTATGTGAATCATTAAAAGAAATGCCAATCCTAGAGGCCTCGGATGGGTCTATACATTATAGAGTTAATAGAACCATTAAGAAGCTTGAATCAAAAAAACGTCGAGATAAATGAAAAGCCTGCTAGTCACCGTTGTACCAAAATATTATTGTGCACTGATGCAAGACTTTCTTATTTAGCCAAGCCCAATGGAACTACTCTTCAAATGCAAACAATATGTTAACCCCGTTACTCACTACGACGATTAATAGCACTGGTGGACAAACATACAAAGTATGCGAGATTATTCAGGCTATTCCATAAAATTCATAATTAGTAACTCATGAACACTTCACAACAGCAATTAAAACAATAATTACACCCAAACTCGGATCTTACCCAGGGTTCGAACCCCATAATTTACTTTTAGAATTAAATAGTACGACAACTTCGCGCTAGCATAGCAAGTTCTTAAAAAGATAAGCACAATATTTGATACGACATTGAAGTGTGAATCTGACATATATAGTACGCAGCTATGCCCTACGAATGCACCGAATCTGAACTCTCCACATAGAAGCCATCCCCATCCATTGGCCATACTTTAATACTGGCATAGACCCAGAATAAAGAAAACATTATTAACATTGCCAGTATTACCAATGTTAACAATGCCCTAGTAGGAACTAATCGAAATAATTTGCTATCCAATACTCAACGACGTACATTGAATCGACATCCCCTATGATGGATCATAATCACCTGTAAAACTAAAGCCCCTTACACCGAGACATTTAATCAAACCCCCACAGGTAACTGCTAGCTTCACACCTTGACCAAGGGGAGCCGAGAAAAAAACTACATTTAGTCCTTATAGAAATGACTCACACACCCACTAAGAGGCAAGTAAATGACTCAGGATGGAGGACACAACGGTGAAATCAATATCTGGCTTTGATTTTGCAAAGCTATCATAACCAACAACTTCAATATATTTAATCTAAAACATTTAAAAAGTTACGATCATTGAGTAGCGAATCATATATTCATCACCCAGCTTCGTCTTAGTTTAATTCAAATGTTATCTCAGTGGCCTCTCCTAACATTATGACCCTTTCTGTGACGAGTTGGAAAATAACAAAATCATTGAAGTAGGAAACAAGCTGAATACAATTCGTTAACAAATGTCTTTGGCATAACTAGCATGAACATCAGTTCTAGGATTAAGAATTCCAAGACTATCTGACTTAATAAGAGAAAGACTATAGGCAGAATTAATGTCTCCGACTATATAAGGAAAAGACAGCACCGATGGTCATGATGCATCAACATGTACTCAATAATACGAATGCAAAACTACAGAATCTACCACTACAAACCCCCTCACCGTTGGGTTCCTGAGGGTCAGAGAGAAAAAGGCAAGACCCAAAAGAAACACTCAGTAAAGAACAATAATAAGAGAATGGTACTAGCTTTAAAATTAGGCAAGTTCTATGCTTGTACTATACCTTTTTTTCTATAGAGCATGGAAAGGAGATATAGAATTCAAATTGAACAATGGATGTAGCACTGGATCTATTACTGGCAATAGCAGACTGTTTATACAATACTATTGCTAAGTAAGTTATATAATTATTTATTAGTCTATTGTGCTACTGTCTATATCTCTGTGCACATGATATTTTAGTTCAGTAATATCAGACAATTACTTTCAGATGTAGGTTATTTTTCTCTAACATTATATTGGTTATATTGTATTACTTGCAGTATTATTCATTTACTGCTGCACATTCGTCTCACACAACATTATCTTTATTGCTTTGTGTAACGATGATTCGCTTACTTAGTGTGGCTGCGAATGATGACGCCAACCTTGCTTGGCGACTCCCAGAAGATGTATTCAATATGGTCATCTTAAGGCGTAATTGATTTCTGTACCCTCCAAAATGTCTGGATGTCTGGCTGGAGGTTGGACTAATGAACATCGGATTTAAATGAACATCGGCTTGCGATGGCGCTTTGATGAACCTTAAGAATTTATTTTAAAATCCACCTATCTTATTGTTGACAAACCTATTTTGTGTTACCAAACCTACACATTACATTTTTAATTCAAACAGATACTTCCATGTACGGATCGAATACGAGAATCCACGGCTGGTTCTTACTTCGCCTTTGGCAGTCTTCTGATTTCGAGTCGTGACCTATAACCTCGTGGATCCGGTATACAGGACACATGGATTATTACACAAGACTTTTATTTAAATTGTTCTGTCTTGTTCGTCCATCACGGGTGATGAAGACCACTCTGTTCATCCAATTATTAGGAATATGTTAGGATAGTCTATGAGTACAAAGGTGACTGATGAGCCCGATGCGGGCCTGGAAAGATCTCGGACAGTGTGGGCAGGGATTGTTCTAATATTTATTAGAATGTTTGACATGTTGGGATTCGGTACTTCGTACTACGATTGTCATTGTAATTTACATTATTACTTTAATAGAGTGCGTGTACATCTTCTCCACCACTCTCACGCGTGCCACAAGTGTCACGTTTGGGAGCGAGGGGGCTGATGTTGAGGATTGTTACATGTTTGCAAGCATTTGGGTTTGGATCCGACTCAAATGATTGCACCATGGAACACCTCAAATGAATATGTATATATTAACGACATAGTCTGCATATCTCTATGCATTACGCGTTTGACTTAGAAACGTTCATTTCGACTTGTTATGTATAACGACCTAAGAGTCGATGTGTGGCTTGTAAGCCAAAATAGCAGTGAATTCTTGGAAAACGTAAGTCGTGCTGATACTAATGCAGTTTAAGTATATATGGCTGATTAGCCTGGCTTTGTGTGCCAAATGAATATTATAAAACTAGCAGTTGGAGTATGTCTAGTATAAATGAATATTGTGAAACTAGCAGCAGGAGTAAATCTAGTATAAACACGAGAATGTATATTAATGGATCTAATGGAACTAGCAGTTGGGGTAAGTCTAGTTAAGAATAATAATTATGCCAAAGAATGTTGGCTGGAAATTGAACTGACAGTTAAGCAGAACTATAGATTATTGAACATGTGATCTTGGTAAAGAAAATGACCTCTTGCGATATGTACACAACTATTATTGTGAACTATGTAATTAACGTATTTGTGATTCCTCATGGAAAGAGAGAATATTAATTAAATGATTGAGTCGTCGAATCCTGGTCTTATTCAGTGACATATTCAGAGTTCAGTTATAGACTGTTTATTTAGAAATAATGACCAGTGACTTTCAATACATAAACACGCTGTCTCACACTGCTAATAGCAAGAATGCAAGAGTATAAAGCAGGTCAGTCAAGTATATAGACTTATAATATGTAGCATGTTCAAGCACCAACATATCAAGCGGGGTTATAATTGACGATATCGACACGAGTGTAATGAAGAACGAAATCTAAATTAATTGTTCAAATCCAAGACAGTTTAACGCATTCAAATAGCGACCCGCTACATTAATATATGGAAAGAAGAACCCGAGGACTTAACTTCTAATGTCAAAAGAAACTTAATCCTTAACATCTAGTGACAGAAGTACAGGGTGTTTATAAAGTCGCTATGCAGTGAAATTTACGCCCGGGCGAGACTACGTCACCAGAAATGTGGTTTTCAATTGTGGCTTGTTGTGTAATGCTGCACACAGGATTGTGGAACATAGCATTGGAACACAGAATATCATGACGTAAATTTGCATCATTCATGACGTAATTTCTAAAATATTTTTCAAATTCACTGCACAGCGACTTTATAAACACCCTATATTTAGTCCTTAACACTTCCCCTTGCACGTTTGCCTTCACCTCTCCCTTCTATTATGGTCTTCTGCAGGGTGTTATGCCTTTTTATGTGGCCAAAGTATTTTAGCTGCCGAACTTTGATCTCCCTCATTAGTTCTCTTTTCATACCTAGATTTTCAAGGACCTCCTTATTTGTTTTCTTCTCTTTCAATGAGATACGCCCCATTCTTCTATATATCCACATTTCAAGAGCCTCAATTCTTTCTTCCAAATGCGTATTCATCGTCCATGTTTCTGCACCATACAGAAATGCAGAATATATATAACACTTTATGATTCTCAGTTTTAATTTGTGAGATAACTGTTTAGATGTCAGTATATGTTTCATGTTGTTGAATGTAGCTTTGGCCATTCCTATTCTCTTCTTGATTTTTGTTTCACATCTGCCATCTTCTGTTATTATATGACCAAGATATACGTAGCTCTTGACTTGTTCCAGGATTTTCCCATTTACGCTTATCTTTAATGTGGGTTTATCGTCTGTTTTACTAATTATCATAGTTTTTGTTTTCTCAATATTAATGTCGAGTCCATATTCTTGACTTATACTGTTCACTTGCTTCACTAGTTATTGTAACTCCTGTTCGCTTTCAGCTAACAACACGGTATCATCTGCATATCTAAGGTTGTTTATTGACCTTCCACTGATGTTCAGTCCTGGTATTTCCTGTATCTGTTTGAACATTTTTTCGGTGTATAAATTAAATAGGCGGGGGGACAGCACACAACCTTGTCTGACACCTCTTTTTATGTCTATGTATGGTGAATAATTCCTTCCAGATCATACTGTGGCAGTTTGCTCCCAATAAAGGTTACTGAGTATTCTTATATCTTTTCCATCAATACCTATTCTTCGAGGCATTCAATTATTTTCTCATGATGGACTCTGTCAAAAGCCTTCTTATAGTCAATGAAGCACATGTACATACTTTTTTGGACCTCTGTATATTTTTCTGCTAATATTCGTAGGCAAAATATTGCCTCTCTTGTTCCACTGTTCCGTCTAAAACCAAACTGTTCTTCTTGGATTTCGCTGTCTACCTTACTTTTTATTCTTTCCTGTATGATTTTGAGCAGTATCTTAATTGCGTGACTCATCAGGCTGATTGTTCTGAAGTCTGAACATTCTGTTGCATTAGGTTTTTTGGGCAATGTTATAAAAACTGATGTCTTCATGTCGTGTGGTATATATCCTGTATTGTATATATCGTTGCATAGATCTGTGACTGTATCTATGCCAAAGCTCTCCAGGGCTTCTATCATTTCAATTTTTATGTTATCCATTCCTGCTGATTTTCCTTTTTGTATCATATGTATGGCATTCTCTACTTCAGATCTGAGAATGTTTGGGCCTTCATTAGAATCTGGTGATGGTTTTTTACCTCTGTTGTCCTCGAATAGTTCTTTTATGTATTCTGCCCATCTGTTTGATTTGTCTTTCTCATTGTCACAGAGTGCTCGAAGGTTTTGTCTAGATTATGTTTAAATTCCTTACTTTTCTATTCCCTCACATGTGCTGTCTGTTTTCTCTACAAAATATCTGCACCTGCGATCGTTTCTTTAGCTGTTTTTCAAGTCTTCACTAATAGTCCTGTCATACGATCCCAAATTCTATCTTCTTCTACAAAGGCACTTAAAAGCAATTCTTTAAGGGCGTCTATACGATTTATTCGCTTAGTCGAAACGACAGTGGTTCTCAGAGTATCATATTTCCGTGTTCAGTGGTCAAATGGAAACCGCCACGATAAACCTTGGTACGTGTCTAAGCAAGAGACGGGAAATAATTAACTCTTGGCGTGGGAATCAGGAAATGTTTTAACTTCATGCGAACAAATGCTGAGTTTTAAGATCACTTGCTGATTAACCCCGTTGGAAGACTCAACGCACGGCTTAATAGAAGAGAAGCCTCAACTTAACCTCATATCTACTAGTATATGTGATTAGAGAGTAAATGCTACTAAAGTTCTATTTCTTAAGCTGCGGATAAAGTCCTGAGCGGTAAGCAAACTCTCAGTATTCGCTTAATTAGCTAACTCTAATATCAAGGGATTAGTTAATGGATAATATTGTGGTTTTATTTCTTTACATTAGATAGATAACTATTTTGCATTTATGTATTATTAATGTTAATAATGCATTATAATGATGTAAGAGTACTGGCTGATATGGTGAAAGTACTTACAAGCTATTTGTGATTATGGGATGTGCATGAAGATAAGCTTTCCGTTGTGAAACGAGGAGAAGAACCATTTTTGTTGTTCATATGGTACGATATGTGAATGAATTATTCATCCATGGCCAGTCAAGCATGGACGCACACGGCCAGGCGTCTGCTTGTAAACAAAGGCTGGACTCTTACTGACCTGACCAGTGTGAGACTACCGATACGACAGGAATTTGCTAATCAACAGAATGGACAGTCGTTCTATAAGGAAAAAGGACTGGACGTTACGGTTCAAGGTAAATTATAGTGTTAGGCACCATTCTGAGACGAAAATGTCCAGTAGTGGCTGTAGTTATTTATTTCTGTTAAAAACAAAACAGAAGATTGATTGCCTTGTATTATCTTCCTCAGCCCAGTTGCAGAAT